>CAUYSK010083473.1:0-32559 GCA_963575035.1 Avahi laniger | reverse complement strand
ACTCGGGTGGCTGTGGCAGGTGGTTTGCTTGAGCCCAGGAGTTTGAGGTTGCTGTGAGCTAGGCTGAGGCCACGGCACTCACTCTAGCCAGGGCAAAAAAGTGAGACTCTGTCTCAAAAAAAAAAAAAAAAAAAAAAAAATTCATAACAAGGCCGGGCGCGGTGGCTCACGCCTGTAATCCTAGCACTCTGGGAGGCCGAGGCGGGTAGATTGTTTGAGCTCAGGAGTTCGAGACCAGCCTGAGCAAGAGCGAGACCCTGTCTCTACCAAAAAACAAAAAAAAATGGAAAGAAATGATCTGGACAACTAAAAATATATATATAGAAAAAATTAGCTGGGCATGGTGGCACATGCCTGTAGTCCCAGCTATTCGGGAGGCTGAGGCAGAAGGATTGCTTGAGCCCAGGAGTTTGAGGTTGCTGTGAGCTAGGCTGACGTCACTGCACTCACTCTAGCCTGGCCAACAAAGTGAGACTCTGTCTCAAAAAATAAATAAATAAATAAATAAAAATGGTTATAGGTGGAAGCTTGGAAACAATATCTTCATTCTCTGTGACTACAGTCCTAAAAAAATATACAATGTCCAAGAATATCCATGTGCTGCTTTATTTGATAAAATAGCTGTCTGGTTTTCTTCTACCACCTAAATTGCATCCAATGAGCAACATTTGTTTTTCTGACTTTGTCCATATTAGGTATATTGTCCATTATAAGCTATTAAATTTATACCATCCCCATAAAAAGAAGAGTTTTTCCTCTCTTTTCTATAATATAATGAAAGACATTACATTGATGCATTGAAATAAATAACATTATAAACTCTTGACAAAGGCCATGTAAAGTTTTTAATTCACGTTGCTTTAATAAGTAAAGATAACATAACTTTTATAGCCGACACTGATATTTTCAAAGGTCCTAAATACTCAATTTGTGTTCTGTTTATTGACCTGTCCATAACACTGCTTAATTTATTTTTACCTCATAACCCTTACACAGTTTTTTCTACAAATTTTTTCAACTGTAAGTATATAGCTATGAAAACAAGTTAATGAAAGCATCTAACTGTGTATATATTAGAACAAAGTTAATCTCTCATCAAACTATAGAAAAATTATTATTTTCCTAAAAAATCACAAATAGAAAATTGCTCAAATAAACAAGTATTATATAAATTGCCATGATTCAAATCAATCTTTCTACTATCCATATATACTCAAGGCTCACATCCTTGATTCATCTAAAGCCAAAAAACATGTAACTATAACATCACAATATCACCCCAAAGTTATCCATAATGATTTGTAACTTATAATAGCAAGGGCAGTATTGTTCCCATATCCAGGCCCCACTGAAGTTTTCAATATTCCTCAATGGACTCCCAGGCCTGTCTTGTAGAGGTCCATGGACATTGACGCTTTTCTCGGTATTAAGAGTAGACTAAAGCAGAGAACTCTGGGCTATTAGCCTGTGGCTTTTCCACCTACATGAAAATAGTAAGAACATAGTACAAAGGGCAAAGGTCTAAGCCAAGATCATTTGCTGAGAGGCATATTTAAATTGGCCTCTGAATTATTGACATCTTATGATCCTGGAACAGAGAGCCCTGACAGGGTTTGATCCATTATTTTTGTCTTTTCTGATCTACTTCTGTCCCCGTCCTAACAGAGGTACAGTTCATTCATTCTTTCACCTTCAAGTGTTTACAGTATTATCTACTATGTATAACACATCATTTAAAAGGCTGGAAAAAGAATGATACACAAAAGGACGAGAACCTGCTTCCATTGCCATGGGTGACATATTTTTATGAGTGAGAAGAAATTTTCCCTATTGTCTACTCCCGCCTCCCCAACTCTGCCGCCACGATAGCCTCTTCACCTTCTAGAGAGTGTGTTATCCCACAATTAGACAGAAAGGGCATCCACTGCACAAGGCTGTATTTAATCCTTTCTATGCCAGGCCTGATGATGTAACCTAAATCAAGACCTGGTTTAGTTTGTCAAGAATCTTACTGTGATGTCACCAGATTTCAAAATATGAAGAGAAAAGAACATAATTTTCTAGGTCGTGGCTTTGAAATGAATCTTCACATTTCACGCAGAAGTGAAGGGTATCTGTTCACTCTTAATGGGTTGTAGGCACTCAAACTGCATTAACATTAATGATGATTTCTCTGGCTTTGATAATCTCACTTGCTAAGGGCTAAATTTTAATTTTTATTAATGACTCTAATGTGGAAACTGCTAGAACACTAGATTGAATAATGTTCTCTTTTATTTTTAAAATGAGTTAGTTCCCCTGACAATTTCACATTATCTAACAGAAACTGCATTTTAGGGATTGTAGGGCAGAGGTTTCTAAACATAGCTGCAGGTTGTAATCACCTGGGATGGTTTAGAAACACTAGTGCCATCCCTAGAGGTACTGACTTAACTGGTCTGAGGTGTGGCATCAGGATTTTCAAAAGCTTCCAGGTGATTCTAATGTACAGCCAAGGCTGAGTATCACTGTTCTAGGATCTCAGGTTTAACCTTTCCAGTCATTACAAAAAGCTCGGAATTACTGATTATTTTTTCAGAATTCGTGTCTAATTTTCTTCTAATTTCTAACCTTGTGGCCTTAAGACGAGGTGACAAACTGAGGATGAACATGAAAGCGTAAAGAAAGGGTATGGAACTCTGCATATGGAATTTGCCCTTGGGTACAAAAGACATTTGTTAAGATAAGGTTGTTTCGAACTTCTGATATTTAAAATAGCCTCCTTCATGCCTTTGCTCCAACCCTCAAATATGTTCAATATTCAGAGAGAAAGAGAGAGAGAGAGAATAAGAGAACAAGAGGGATTCAGAAATCGAGAAAGGGAGAGGATTCTAAAAATAGTCCCCTACATCTACTGCCACTACAGACAGTTTAGGACTTTACATTCACTGGGCATTTGGAGTTAATTGGAGTTAATCGAAAGTCAACCTGTTTGTCAATTGATCAGTCAGACAGTCACAATGGCTCTTCATTGTTACAGGCATTGTTGGGAATTCAAGGTAAAATACAAAGCAACAAAAGTGCTTTGCCCCAAGGGCTTTGAGCCCCTTGGTTAAGTGCAATAAGCTCCTCCTTGTCATCCAATTTAACTCCCCTCTCTATTCAGTCTATAAGCAGGATAAAACTGTAATCCCCGCCAGCAAAATGATTAATACCTACCATGGGTTTAAGGCTAATATTCTTAAGTAGTTCAAGATTTTTTTTTATTTCAGAAATGTTCTCTTTTGTGAGGTGTCCGTCTCTGTTTTATGGTGCACATCAGGGTTTGCCAGGTGTAATAGTTATTTATGGTGTTGGTTTATCCTGCTTACTAGAACGGATGGCCCCCAGGGCAGGATTCATGCCATATTTCTCATTGTACCCATAGAAGTAGCATGCAGGCTACTTCTGCACAAGGTAGGCTGTCTAAAACATTCATGGCATCGAATGCAGTGCTTTGGGTCTTTTTCTTTGAAGGAATAATAGAACCTCTCTATAAGGAGGGCAGATGAATGGAGGGCAAAAGGAGAAGAGACAGATGGACATAACATTCTTTATAACAGGTCCTAAAAGCTTTTTCTCATATTGACCCATAATTCACCAACAATTAATTCTGACCGGATTTTCCAAAGATGAACAAAATTTGTACTATTGGAACTTAAAGAGATATTTACATACCTTGAAATATTTCTATGCTAGTAATGGACCTCAGTAAATTTATCTGTAGTTATTAAAAATCTAATATTCTTTTTACCCAGAAGAAATATTAGAAAAGGTTTTAAAATTCTACTTTAGTATCAAATATTTATTGTAAACTTTAGAAACCATCAATGGTTATTGTAGAGGTAATTTCACTGAAGTGCTCATGGCACTGAATTTCATTTCCAAAGCCACCTTAACTACGTTCCTACTACACATTCCATCAGCACCGGGCTCTGAGGCTTTTACCATTTCATGAATAATTCCAGGCTAAGCTTGACAACCTTTTTCTCATGTCAATTAAAAAAGAATGAACAAATAAGTAAAACCAAAGAGAGGAGAGGAGAAAACAAATGCAAGGAGATCAACTGTTAGAGAGTATATTTTAATTTTTAAATTTCTAGTGTACTATCTGAAATGCCTATAGATAATTATATGTATAGAGAAGTGTCTAACACATATCAAAAAAGTAGAAGGTTGATGTAAAAAGAAGTAAACCAATGTAGATAATTATAAAATATTCTCTGAAGATAAAGTGTTGAAAATAAACACATTATAAAAGAGACATGGATATCACAGATATAATAAGGAGGGGTGATCATTTCCTTACACCTAATATCAGAATATTTTATTATTCAGTAGCAAAGTGCTATGTGCTGGGTCTTTTTTTCTTCAACAAAATAAAGCTTAGTGAATGTTCTTTTTCTTCTATAATAGAAAACTGATTAGACCACTGTTGTCAACATAATTAAATGAATAGCCAAAGGATATAATACTAGCATGAAGAACCCTTTGCTTATCCTACTTTAATATCAAAATAAAAAATACAGCTACATAGATCCTACGCATTATCAGGTCCCCTGAAAAAAGTTTTGCATAATTAGATTTTTACACAAAGGTTTTAAAACTCCAGTCATATCAGCAGGTTTTGACTACTAATGGAAAATGAAATAGATGCAATTATGTTGAACAGTGGCAGGAAGCATGGCTTTTAAGAGAATCAGCTTAAAGAAAAATTCCCTGTAGCATGTGCATTAAAGCCGTCAAAACTCTAAGCTAAAGATCCGCTCTCTGTGCCAGCTAAACCCCTGCCCAACTCCGGAAAGTAACTTCCTGAAGCCATGCCAAGCCTTTTGCTTGAAAATAATATCTTAATTGGTTTCTTCTAATAAAATTCAAAATGTTCTTTTCATGATGATAATACACTCATTGTTTTATTCCAGCTTAATGTTCTGGTCTCTTGGAATGTTCTGAGTATTACTGTTCAGGAAAAGAAACAAAAGCCCATGAGTCTGAATTTATGAAGCGACAATCTAGCTAGATGGACCAACAAAGTTGGAAGCGTTTGATTCCAGAAAGACTGCTTCTCTAAAGGATGGTTCTGTTTAATCTCAGATTTCTATACAATGGCAATGAGACTCCAATCTCTTCCCCTTGACTTCATCATTAGTACATAATAATATTTGGGTGTGTATACAGAATTAGAAGTTATTTAGAGAATGCTTAGGCTCTGGTCAGCAACTGACACAAATTAAATTATCCAATAATTATTTTCTAATCAAAGGATAATTTAAGTCATGAGGTTTTGCTTTTGCTTGAATTAAGATAACTAGGGTGAATCTACCCAATGGGTTAAAAAGGTTATAAAAAGAGTTCCAAAATATTTCCCACACCATATCAAAACTTCTACATGCCTAGTCATCATCTTAAGTTTCTTTATTAAAAGTTTTTCAATTCAGTCTATTGAATGTCTTGTATACATATGGACTTAACTCTAATTACATCATGAAATTCAATAAAGATATTATTTATATATTATTTATACAAGTCGATTTTATAACTACTTTGTTACTATTCACTTATTCCCTTAAAAGAGAGGCCCCTGTATTAAGAATTACATTTCTAGTGGAATTGTGTTTCTACATTTAATAGCAGTCCCATATACTACTTCTACCTGACCCAATTACAAATAAGGCCAAAAATAGCAGGTGTTAAACTCCGCTAACAGTTTCTAATTTTGTTAGTGCTGTCTTAAAATCTTCAGAACTATTGTGTTCATCATCAAATTTTAGTAATGAATGAAATGTCAGGTTGGTGCACTTCACACAGTTTGTACAACATTGTGTCTATTTACAAAAGAGAAAAGGACTTTACTAATTTAACTGTTGTGAAGTGAGGATTTTGGAAAACAGAAGCACATAATTAAAGATTCTATTTCACATGCTATAATTGGGACTCTGCTCACTCTTTGACAAGTGATGCTAACTATAGTAACACCAGCAACTTGGGTTTCAAGACTTCACTGGCTGAAAAAAAAAAAAAACAGGTATAGAGAACAAATGGAGGTATTTATCTTATCGGTGCCTTTATATATTATGTGCTCCCATTATGTTCCTGTTATCTGAGCTGAAGATGGATTACCTCCTTCTTGCAGTCTGTTATTTGACAAGTCACTTTTTTCTCACTATCATTAGCCATCAGTAAAATGGGAGGGAGACAGGGTTCAAATACGTAAGTTGCCAGAGTTTCTTGTCCTGGTCCTCAGCTCACTTGCGCTAAGCTGTTACTACATAACTGTTACAATAACATTTTAAGTAATAAACTGTTTGCTAAACTGATAATCAAATTATTATATGATTATAAATCTGTGGTTGTTCATAAATATAAAGTAAACACATAAATAAGGCATTAAAAATGATACCAGGAATGCAACAGCTTTTTTTCTGACGTACTGGTTTTGGTTATGTGCATTTACAAAAGGATATAGACTTAAGAAAGATCAAAATGGTATTAAAATACAATGGAGTTTTACTCTTAGACCATGTGTACATATATGTGTGTATTTATTTATTTAAGATATATATACCCTCTCTATCATTCATTCTATCTTTAGAAAGTAAAAATCTATACTGAGGAAGTAGATTTTCCATAAAAGAATTTAGCAGTTGCTTCTTTAGCGCCATTAATTCTACAATGTTTTCTTTTTGCTAGATCAGCAGTCTGACCCTCATCTTAGAGGAACAGAAATTGTCTTCTGTAAAATTAAATTGTTTTAACTTTCTTGATCTATCAATTTTATATACACTAGAGACTTGGCTGTAGCCATTACATTATATATAAGATTGAATATGAGAGCAGTCTTATATTCAAAGTCTGGAAACCTGGTCATTTTTATAAGAAAATAGTTTTAGCAAGGTAGTAATTTAGAAATCAATTAAGTAGAATACTTCATTCTTTTATTATCCAGAATCTTAAATGCTAGTAAGTGTTAAAGTTGAGTAAGGTAAGAATATTTTGTACTTCCACTGGCATCAGTTCAAACCAGAACATAAGATTATTTTACTCATTTACTCCTTCCAAGCCAATATATAAATGAAAAGAATAGAATATTCTAGGGATTAATTATAGGGAATATAGAATCCTCATGTACATAGCACATCAAATGTAGTCTTGATTACAAGAGCAGTAACTTGGAAAAGGCAAGACAAGAACAACGTGTAACTAATTTGCATGAATTAGTGATAAAATATAAATTTTCATATTTATCTACTGTCTGAATCTCTGCAAAGAGAATTTGGAGACATATATGTAGTGTTAAGCATATTTAAAATCTGATATGTAATTATCCTCAAATTATTGCTAAAAAACAGTAGTTAGTTAAAAATGTAAAGTAGGTTAATGCTACAGTGTTGTACATACTTTGAGGGAAGAAACAGCATGAGGAAAGTTTGTTAATATTCATATTAATGGCCTGACATTTCTACAGATTTGGTAATATGCATTTGCACAATGTCTTTGATTCTATACAAGCATTGCTCACAACTAATTTCCTCTCTTATACTATTTTATTTTCTAGTCTTGTCACTGATATAAGACCTTAGCCAAGAGATTTAGCCTCCTGGGGCCTCCATGCCCACCCAATTTATGGGCATTCTGTAATAAATGGGATAATGTGGAAATTCTTGGGAAAGTAAAAAGCACTCTGCATGTTACTATTGAGTGCTCAAAGACAGTTAATGCCTATTGGATAAGGAGGGAGGGTTGAAATGATTGTTTCTGAAGAGCACACACCTTGAAAATGTAGAACGTATTTGCCGTCTTCTACAGCTCAGCACATTGTTTCATGGCTAGTGCTACCCTAAAATAGCACGTGACTCAGCACTTAGCTCTGCCTTTTATGTGCTCTTCTTGCCAACTCATACTCTGTACTAGAAAATGTCTCACCTTTCTGTTCCTTGCTTTTAAATGTGTTCTCTTTGACAACACAGGTTCTCAGTAATAAATAGATGAAAATGCACAAGGCAAAGGAATGCTGAAATTTGCCCAAAGCTTGCAGCTTTCTTTCCCAATACTTCTGTATTTTTAAAAGTAATGGAACTAAGACCAAAATGATAATTATTTAGCCCTTGTTATATAAAAGATGTTCATAAAATAGAAAAATTGAGTGTATCTCAGTACTACATATTTTTAATAATACAATGATATCTATGCAAAAGAATTCTTGCATCACTTTTTGTTTTTTTTTAAGAGAAAGTATATGGTATATTGAACTTACAGAGATATACTCTGATAAATTTACATAGTGAAATGAGGAGGCTAAATAATAATTCTTTTTGATAGTTATCCTTTACCTGAACTCAGACTTGTTCCCCTAGCCAAAAGGGAGATCTCAACTAGAGCAACAAAATAAATCTGTTCCAGAGAAATAATTCCCTTATGTTTGCTTGGATGAATGACAAATTGCAGGTGGAATATGAGATGATGTAGAGAATTAATTTTATTCCCTTTATTTTTAGGAAGGCTTCATGTTCTAAGCAAAAAGCAAAACTGTACTGTGACAATTTTAGCATGATAAAATGAGTTTATAGAATATCTTCTTAAAAAATTTCCTGTTCTTTTCATTACGATTTTTGTGGATCTTAAAACTATTTCTAGTGACATCTATGGAAATGGCTCTGTCTCTGGAATCTGACTGCTTGTGCTTTAATCTTACCTCTTTCTGTCCCTGTGACCTCAGACAAGTTACTTAATTTCTCCTCACCTCCATTTTATGAGGACAAAAATTTTGCCTAATTCACAGTTTTGTTAGAGAATTAGGAGAGATAACGTGAATTTTTTAGGACAATGCCTGTCAAAGAGGAAATATTAATGTTAGTGATTATTATAACAAACATAAATTACCAGAGATATTTTAGAAATGCAGAAAACAAAATAGTAGAATACTGCTATAAAGAATGGGAAAACGCCTAACTTCAGATCTAGGTATATTTTTCTAAACTAAAAGTTGCAAATAAAAGCTATGTAGCATACAGATTTTATCAATACATGTGAACAACACATCAACAGATATGACCAACATGTGAACAAATTTAAAATAAGCTATCTAGCATCACTTGAGCCATCTTCATTTGATAAAGAATGCAATCTACGTAAACATAAATATTTAGACATAGCTGTAGTTAATCCATGGAATATTATACTTTTTTCCATGCAATTGCTTTGGTTGAATGACTGAATAAGCATAACACATAAGCTCACTCTTCTAATTTCAAAACATCAGAGTACTTCTTTTTCACTCCTAATTGCAGGAAACTTGTATCTTTGGAATGGCTTAACATCATAACATCGTCTTTTGGCAACAGAATCAAGCTTATTAGATTCTGAGAAAACTCACCTAGGATGATAATTACCTTTTTATTATAAAAGGAAACTATGTTTCCAAATTTTTCTAAAAACTTTCATAAGAGATCCACAAAATGTTAATATAACATATTTCTATCCTAATATTTTCTAAGAGACACTCTTTGGAAAACCCAATATAAAATTTCTCCCCTCCAATTCAAGCCTACAAAAGAGATTTTGTTTTATTTTGATTACTAGAGTCCTATATTACTACAGATTATTGGGAAAAATAGACATATAAGGCTATAATTCTTAGCAATTCTTCTCATCTTCTATTGCAATTGTATTTTATAACAGTTTTTAACTTCCTGCTTTACAGGAAGTTATTCTAGAGTTACTCTAGAGTTACACTAGAGTAACTCTAGAATAATGTCCAAATCACACTGTATTCATCAATCCCTTATTGATTTCAATGACGCTCTCCCAAAGGGAAAAGTATAGAGAGCTTTTTATACACACAGCACCCCTTGAGTTTTCATTTATTAAAACTTGCATGTATCTTTCAAGATATTTAAGTAACATTTAACTGAAACCATCCTAAAGGGACTTAAAGGAAACTGCAGTAACACAAACCTGAGAACTAAATATTTCAGAAGATTCAATACCACCAAAGTTGGCATTCTCCAAGATTAATGAAGAAATCAAGAACAATTGGCTTTATTTTTATCTCTTGGGCAACCACAAGACAAATTGTTTTCAAAAAATGTGACTTGTAATGTTAATGAACTAGAGTTATGAACTAGAGTTCACAAAGAGACAATTTCTTATTTCGAGTTTATTGTCCAATAAAAATTCATCAGCTTTTGGGTTTAGCTCAATGGTTCACAGGGTTCTTTTATTTGTTGTTTAATTAACTAAACTTCTTGTCAAATGTGGCAGATATTAAAAGATAAATGATGTTTTATAAAATTCCACTGTCTTTCACTTATATACTATCAATGACCTGGAGACTTTGGCAGATTTATTACCGAAAATTCAGCACTAAAAAAAGGCAAAAGAATCACAATGTAAATAAATGAAAGAATTGATAATCCTATGCAAGTATAAACCCTATTGGTATTATACCTATTTCCCAATTCAAAACTCATACTAAGTGACTTTTATGTTTTTCAACGACTGTCATGCATATGCAAATGTCAATGTAAAATTCAACCTTGGGCCGGAAGATTAGTCAATATTAGTTGAGAAAAAACTTAAGAAGCATTTCCATGAACTTTATAACCATTTGAAAAATTATTTGGCATGAAATCAGAATTATACAAATTACAAAAGATAATATCTATTAGAAGACACAATTCTCTTAACATGGAAGATTTAGGTAGCACAAATGTAACTAATTAATAACATCTGAAGTGCATTCTCCCATTGGACTGATGCCCATCTGGTTGACCTTGCACTAGATCAATAGGAAAGGCAAATCTGTAAATCACTGTTTCTCAAATGTTATCACTCCATCATTTCACCACAAGAAGAAGGAATGGTATGTGGATAGGAGAGGAGACCTCTTGTTTCACACACCTTTAAATTGACTGTGATGCTTATTTGCACGGTGAGTGAGGCAAGACTGAGTGGCTTCTTCTAAAGTTTCACCCAGACAGAGATAGGCAGAGGACAAAGTTTTAGTGAGGGAGAAGTTTTCAAGACAAAAGAGCCAGTAGGCAAGGTAATTATGAGAATATCAAGATTCATAGAGGTATAAAACAAATGATGCAAATGACCTCTGATGCAACTTGAAATTGTTTGAATTTCCTCAAAACTTCTTCCAATTGCTGTTTTTGACTGAGAAACAGTGACAGAAATTTTGAAATAGAAAATAAATGAAACTATATAAGTACATATATGCATGCTAACCCTGTACAAAGCTCTATATATTTTGACATCAAGAATAAACCATTTTGGAGGAAAGTTAGTAACCTACTCAATGTGATATACAAGTAAGTCATCATTTGATTAATGAGAAACTTTAAATAAGAAATTTGGAATAGGCATCTCAACCTATGAAATCCCTTAAAAATGATATTGAATTAATGATTAAAATATGTATATTTTAACAATCATTTTTGCCAACAGTACTTTTCCTATGATACCTTGGCTAATGTATAGTCCATTTTAAGAGTTTTAAAAATTGTTAACCTAGAAATTGTAGAATTTTATTCGATTTATTCTCTTTGTTAATATAGCTCTTGAAAACACTATTCAAAATAAGTGATATTCTATCTCCCTGATTATTTATTAGTAATACTTTGGGAAAGGAAAAAATATCAGGAATTATAGAACTTTTAGATGTATAATCTTATCATGCCATATTCGACATAAAGTGTAAGTTAAAGTAAGTCATTCTGTGATAATCTGTTTTGAGTTTGAGAGCATTTAAAATATTAGAAATGTAGTATTTTAAAAGTCCATCATAACTTCCAGTCACCGTATACCATCGCAGTCTCTGTCCTACATAGTTTTGAAGTTTGGTTCTGAAAGATTATATTACTTAATTTCCTTCTGTAAAATATAAATCGAAATTGCCTTTTCAAATACAGACCTGATGAATTATCTGTTGACATACTTTTTTTTAATATTTCCATTAAAAGTTTGGGTTCATTTTGACACAACAGAAGAGAAAGCAGTTTAGATACTTCATCTCTGTATACACTAGGAGAAATACAAAAAAATAGAGGGGACATCATACTGCCAATTAATGTCTTTTCTTTTTTTGTACTTGATAAGCTACTTCACAGTTCTCAACTTGGGAGAAAAAGTGTGAGCAGACTATAAGGTGCTTTAATAATTAAGAAAAAAAAAGATACCACAAAGGGCCTGTTTTTCCATTCTTCACAACTTAACTGCATAGCTATGGGTTTTAAGGGGAATGCCTGGCTTGGAGGCTAAGGACACAATTAGAAGCTCACACACTCCAAGTTCCAAATATGGCTCCTTCAGTGCTTATGCTGACCTTGGGAAAAGCACTTGGTGACTTAAAAAGAAAGGAAAAAAAGATAGTCTCTTGACTGATAAGTGTCAATCATTCTGCTATTTGAAATCTGAGATAATAGGGAGTTTCAGAGGCACTATAGGAAAATCTGTGAGTGTATTTTTATTAAATGAAATTGAAAATATTTGTAATGACACTGAGGTTTATGCGGAGAGTTGAAAGAAGTAATAAAAATATAAATGACCTTTACTGGAAGGATGGTGTTTCTCATCCATTACTTACTCCATCTGTCCAATTAGTATGGGTTACTTGACTGACCAAAATCATCCATCTGTAATTCGTTTGAACTGTACATTTAAGCTCATGCATAAAACTCATGCATACCATTCCCTCAGAAGACCTTGCACCTTTATTGCATGTGAAAATCTGAATTCACACTCATTTCCCTAAGCTTCTGAAGACAACATTTGTACACACCAGCAATCAAAAGCATATTTCTAATTATCCTTTTGGGTCCTTTTCCATTAATTAGGGGACTATGCCAACCTCAGAAAATCCTTGTGGAAATAAGAGAAACACCATTAGAACACATGATGTAACTAGTTTTGAGACTAACATCCAAAATTTATTGGGAAAATTTTTTAGTAATTAGACACACATAGCTCTTTCTGCTGGTGAGAATTAGCACTAAGGGGGCATTTCTCAACATAACCAGGTAAATAATAAGATCAAAGACATTAGGCTTTGAGGTATTATTGACCATCTCCCCATACACAGATGTGCAAATAGGAAGAAATGTTAAAAAAAGAAAAAGTATATATTTCAATCCTTCAAGCATTTTCATGAATATTGTCTCAAGTACAACAGAGGGTTCAAAGGTTCTTTCTATTAACCAATAATATCAAATAATCATTTCACCCAAAAAGCAGCCCAGTAAATATTTTTAAAATTAATCAATCCTTAGTAATATTTTACTTTCTTTAATTTATTCATATTTGAATCTGGATAAGGAAGGAAAAAAAATTCAATAACATTTTTCCCAGAGTGTTTATCAACTTTCTTACCATCGAATGTTAAATAAACTCTTGCTTGGGGCTGGGAAGATCCGTTTACACAGCTAGAGCATACCAATACTCCAACCAACACGCAAATTGCCTGGAATGTCATTTCTTCAGATCGGCAATTTAATATCCAAGGGAAAATACCTTTAAAAGAGAGATAACACGTTTGTTATATCTCACTTCACATTTTAGGGGTACAAAACCCCAGCAATGTAGACAAAACACCCTATTCACAAAAGACACATCCGAACTTTTACAGTAATGCAAACAGTAGGAGGTGCTGTGACTTTGCTTCTCAGATGTTGAAATTTGGATTTGATTCATTTGTGTCTGGAAGTCTTTGTAATAAGAGTAACTGCTTCACCTTCCAGCAAAATAATACTACCATCAAAACAGAACAAAACACTAAGGAAAAAACTTACTGATTCCCAAAGGATATCTCAATATCTTAACTGACCTTCTCTGTAAAAATTCATTATATTGAAAGATGAGAATTGTACCAATAGGTTATTACTGGATGAAAAGTGTTTTTCCCCTAAATGTAATATAATACCAGCAGAGAAATCCCACATGAACATCCATGTGTACCCACTCACTTCCATGCACATCAGCTCTTTTGAAGTAATTGTCTCTGAAATGGTGTTTCTATACATAAATCTATGTGTGCTCAATCCTTCGTCACTAAAATCACTTGAATCAGTTATCTGCCAATTTATCCAGATGATCGGACAGCTGTAAAATGATGCAGATGAGGTAACCAGGGACTTATGCCAAATTCAAACCAATGACCCAGCGGTGAGCAATCCAGGGAGCCATGTATCCACCAATGCATATTTTAAATAAATCAACCAGAAAATGGGCTGTCAAAATTCCAAAAGATAAATCAAAGAGACAAGTCATACTGCTTGAACTGTAACTACAAAAATTGATACATGCTATTAACTAATGTCTGAATCCCAAAGAAGATCAGGTAATGTGTTACAACAAATCTACAGGAGCTCTAGTGGCCACTAGAGCAAAGTAAACTCAGGACCACAAAAGAAATATGATCATTTTCATCTACTGCAATTAAACAATAAAATGATAAACGAGTTTAATCTAGAAATTTATTTTTACAGGTTACAACAATGCTGATCTTCAATATTATGTAGCTTATTAAATTGAAATTATATCACTAACTGTATTCACTTCGTTACAAGTGCCACCAACAAGTGAAAAGACTGCTTCATTAATACAGAAAAAAAGAGATTAAACTGAACATGCAATTTTAAACAAACATAAGTTGAATTCCTACGTAGTGCACATGCTAAGAGAGTTAGAAATGAAATCGGATGCTTCTTTTACCACACAGATGGAGGAAACTCTAGAGATGTTTGTCTTGGTAATTTTCAAAAGAAACAGTTTCTTCCTGCTTCCACAACCTCTTCACCCAGTCATCCCTAAATTAACTTAGAAGAAAATTGATTTTATGGGTGACTTTCCCTTAGTAATTTGCTCCTTTGTTTTGTTGACTTTATAGTTAAAGCCAAAAAAAAAAAATCTATTAACATGCCTAACCTTTGTGTGTTTATTAAGCAGTCTCATACTATTTACACATTTTTTTACATATTGCTATTGCCAGTATCTTATTTTTGACATGTGTACCTCAAAAGAACATATGCCACAAATTGAAAAAAATAATACTGGGGATGAAATGACAGGTCAAACGAAGCTAGTCTCCCAAGCCATCTGATTTTCAGCCTACCAAGTGAGAGAGGTGAGAGACGGAAAGCCAAGTGTTTTAAATATGCCTCCAGCACCCCCCAACACACACACAAGCAGTATCTCACAACTTTGTCCTTTAACTCAGCCTTTAACGTTTCTCTTGGCGTTTTCACTTGTACTGATTAAAAACTAATACCATATAAGAAAAGAATTCTCTTATGCCTTTTGGAGCAATTTTGCCTTACAAGGCATTGTAATACTCAACTTTAAACTCTCCGCAGGTGTCACAGCCTAAAGAAACAACTCCAGCCGGGCTCTCAGCAAACAGAACGCTTCCCTTACAAACCGCGCGTGCTCTTAAGAAAACGTCCAGGCTGGAGCACACCAATGTATGAAAAGTCAACACCCAGACCCAAAAGTTACATTTTGCTAAATGGGTAATGCTGAAAATAATTAATCCAGCCTACCGAAGTTGGAAGAAATCAGCACGGAAAAGTCCTCGACTTGCTACCGGGTTGGATCCGGGTGTGTTCTCCAGTCCTTTTCCCAGAAGACCTTAATTTCTAGAGCGTCCCAACGGTGAAATTCTTTCTTCCTGGTCCTCTGAGTTTCTTTGTAAAGGAATCCCCAGCGCTGCAGTGCGGCGGCACCGGGGTCCCCTCTCGGCGGCGCTCAATCAAGCACCTCGGAGTGAATGGAAAGCGGCCGGGCGCGGGGGGCGAGCGCTCTGGTGTCCGATTACAGCGACGCGGCGCGCGGCTCGGGCTGCCCCGGCGCGCCGCCCAGCCGCTCGCATCACCGGCCGCGCAGCCCCGGCCGCATCTCCACCGCCGCGAGGCCCCACCCAGAGCGCGCCCGCGAGAGCGTGGCCGGGAGCCGCGAGGGCGGGCCTGGCGGGGCCGACCCGTGGCAGGGCTGCCCTCGAGATGCAGAAATCCGCGGCAGCAGGCTGCAAGACCGCCGAAGAAGAACTCGGTCCCTTTCTCAGCCCACGGTGGAGTGAACAACTTGCAGGGTGCGCTCCAACGTTTTTGTTACTGGCAGCTCTTGGAAAGCACACGCTTTGCGTGGCCGTAAATACCAAAGTGCAAAACAGATTTTTTTTTTTTTCCCGAAGAGAAGTATCACTGCATCCTTTTAAGGCAAAGAGATGCGTTTTTAAAAGGGCATGAGCCTTGTCCTTATCCTGCAGGAAATTTTCTAGAACTGGTCGAGATAAGCCAACAATCTGGTCGCAGAAGTTTATCCTTTGAATGGGTATTGTTTCCTATTGCGTTTCCTTAACGTCCTGAAGGCAGTAACTCTGTTGACCTCTCCACTGACTCATGAAGTTCCCTCCCATCTAGGATACTCCCAAAACATAATTACAAGAAGAAATTATTTCACAATTTTGTGGAGAAAAGCTGTTCTGAATCATGCCAACAGATTGAGGTTTACGGATTTGCACATCAGAGTGTGTATTTCCAGCATATCCTTTCAGGTATACTCGCCAAACTCTGGAAATGACTTTGATGTTTACATGAAAATTACTACTAAAATTACAATGAACTAGATGTTTGAACATCGGGAGAAATGAGCTTTGATCTCCATAAAACGTGCAGGCACTTGCTTAAAATCAGTGCGGGCTACAGCCCAGTAGATGTCACTATGCAGAGGGAACGCGGTGTAATTTCTCCACCTTATATCTTACAATTTTCTTTATGTAAGGAAGCAGAATCATTAAATTCTTAGAACTGTTTCCTAGAAAACAAGTCTGAGAGTACAAAGTCATTGCTCAATGGGTCAGAATGACATCTCAGGTAGGAGGAAGGGAAGAGGTGATTGAGACACACCTTTCACGTGTCTAGGCACCTTTTATATCCAGTAGACATGAGTGTGTCTCTGACTCTTGCTGCATAGCTGAGAAATGAAGAGATCAAGTCGAATAAGAATGCGAATTTAAGAGTTCAAAAATAATATTCTAGGGCTAGTATTATCTTCAAACTTATCTGTGTTTATGAAAGAAAGAAATTTCCAATCCAATGTATATCTTATTTCAAAAATATAATATAGTAAAACTATTTTTGCAATGATTAGTGCAATAGGTGCATGAGTAGCTTCTTGACATAAATTTGTAATAATGGATTTAACCCACAAAATATCTGATAGTATTAAAATCCGGATGTAAATATGAATAAGCACTATGCTTGCTTCTCTGAAACTAAGATCCGGGATATGGACTGCAAACTATTATCGTACTACTGATATCTGGGTCAGCATTTATAAATTAAGGAGTGAAGAATAAATCATTAGAAGACAAGTGTGAGGATTAAATTATATAATGACTAATTGAGAAATGAGCTGTTAGAAACTGATTAATCTACATATGTAAGGTAGACTTTGTTTATACATTTTATTTTTAAATTTTAGGGAACCAAGATAAGGAAATGCAAGGTGAAATGCACATCTAATGATGTATTTACAAGGAAATTTAATTCCAAACTCAATTTACAAAAACCCAAAGAATTAACTTAATCTTTCGTCCATACTCCCAAGGCTTTGGAGACTATAACAAATAGCTTAAATTTAATCACAGTCTATGAAACTTGTGCTGAGATTCCCTCTATTTTGCTTGAATAAACTTCTTTTCAATATGCTCCTGGGATTTAATGGTATTTGCTTAGTGCTGAGACATTTATAGTTGGCCACACCTCAAAAAGAATCATAAAAATACTGATAGGAGTTTACCAAGAAAGATTCAAGCACAAGGACACAGCTAGCACTCCTGGTAGCCTGAGAGGTTACAGAGTGCAATTTTAAAAGTGGCACTAGAAGCCCCTAATAAGATTTCCCTCTCTGCTTCCATTTCCCCATACTGCTTAGTAGCTCAAAACACCTGGATAAAGTAGGACTTGTATAAGAACCATTGGTGGCCAATACCACCTTTTTAGGATGTGGTCTTTGACTATGTCCTTATGGGCAGGAAACAACATGAGCTAATTGAGGAAGCTGTTTCTAGAAAGGCAGGCACTAAATGGATCTACAAAAGTAATGACACAACTATATATAGAGGCACTAATTACAAAGTTTGCCCCCATCAAAATGGCTTGGAAAAACAGTCACATTAAAATACTTAGGCTCATTTTTATTAAGATGTTATCAAAATGGTGCAGTATCTTATACACTGAAGTTTCTCTGCCTGCTGACATACAGTAGCCATGTTTTTTAAACTGTACGTTTTTGATGGTCTTGTAGAAAGCTATTTAACCTACTCTTGCACTTACTTTGAGTGATATACTTACGTTTCTCTACAAGTTTCTATAGCTATAAATTCTTTTATTTCAAATTTGAAGAAAATAGATTTTTCCCATTATACAGATGAATTATATGAATAAACTGCACTAAATAGAGAATCTCAATCCTTCAGAAATTGAAAATTATCTTCTTATTTAGTCATAACTAACATTTGCAAGGATAAAAGATAGACCATATATTTGTTGGGCACTTTGCATGTTATTTGCACAGCATTCTGTAATAAAATTACTCTCTTACAGAAGCAAACATGGAAAGTTTGCCCAAAGTCAAATGGGTAGTAAATATTGGAATAGAAAGAGAAACTCAAGCATGACTCAACATCTCATGTTTTTCAGTATGTTTCAATAGTTTCCCCTCCTCTCCTCTTCTGCTTAAGTTTCTTCTCCTCCCTTTTCTTCTCCACTCCCCTTTTTTCTCCTTTACTCAACTTCCAGATGGTGCCTTTTAAATTTCCTGAACTGTATCTTTAGAAAATCTGAACTTCCAATGATGATTTACTGTGTTTACCTTACTTCTCCTTAATGTTATATTAGCAGCTCTGAGATGAAGCTGATTGAACAGGTCTGGTCTAGAAATCTGTGTGTGGAACTGCTATCTGCATTGTTGATAGACTTTAATATTTCCTTATCAAAATCATTCCTAATTTTTCAACAGGATGAGTGCATCTCTACTTTCATTCTTAATGCATTGCTAATCTATATCCCTGACCTTTGATCTCTTTCTCTGTTGATATGTGCTGGATTCCATGCTTCTCAAATTATAGAGGTCCTAGCATTAAGCAAGATAAACCCCAATGGTTTGTTTGCTCTGAAGAGGAAAACTGGCTAGAAAGAAAATTTTCATTGTTTGTTTCATTATACCTTTGTAATTTTAAACTAGGTGAGTCTATAAGCTATTACAAAATTCAAAGTTTAAGTCTTCAATTTCTTTAAACATCTTTAAAACATTTCAAATACATAAAGCACAACATTTTCCAATTCAATCAAAATAAGAGCATATTGACTCTAATGTTTATATATTACATTTATGTTATTATTATTTTTATATAAAAGTAGAATAGTAAAGAATTTCAGTAGAGTCTGTTAGTGATTTTTACTTCTTTAGTACAAAAATATCATGTGCATACAACAAAAGTTGTAAAAGTTGTGTTGTGGTCATTCACACTTTCATTGTAGGGATAAAATGTAAACTTTGTATTTGTTTTGTTCCTATTTGAATATTTTATGTGAAGCTTCAATGAGGATAGAGTATATATATTTGAAATTAACTCTATATAACTGTAGTTAACTGTGGTTGCAAAATATCCCACAGTTATTTTATAAATAATCTTTGTTAGTTGAATATATGCACACGCGCCCACAGTCATATATGTCTTGGAGAAAAGTCAGCTGCTCTTATGGATCTATTGTATGCAAAGCTTTCTTTCTCTTCACCTGTGAGTACAAAACCCTTTCCCATATCTATTATCACAGGAGAGGCCTGTGTAAGAGCCTCTGATTGTCAGATGCGTGTAATGAGGCTCAGAAATAATAACCATGGAACAATGAATGCAGGACTCTTGGTTACAGCAAATTGACTCTCATCTACAGCCTTTCAGCATGGTCAAAGGCCTTTTCATTTAATTTTTCAGATTCTACTATATTTCCGCTATTCTTGAACTTTAAATGCTTGACTAGAAAATGGGGTATAAAATTGTGTAAACAACTTTCACATCCTAGCAGATGCATTCTCATAATGAAAGTCACAATGAAAAACCCTGTTGTCTTCTTTCTCTACCAGGATTTCCAGGAGGTAGAGGGCTGTGTTGGAAGCTTGAAAAAAATTAGTCACTTATTCGATTTATTTGCTTTATTTTCAGCTATGATACTTTCAAATTTCAAGTAGTATTTAATAACTATAAAGAAGGATATATTAATACAATTTTCATTTTTTAACAAGCATGACATAATTTCAGATCTCTTGGGGTATATTTCCATTAAATATTTTTCCTTCATGTGTTGTGTCCATTGCAATGGGCTTGTTGAACTTTGGACCAGAAGTGTACCAAAAGGGGCGGTATGATCTAAAGGGCATGTGTTATTAATAGACATTTTATAGAGAGTATTCCTTTCAATCTCCTTAACTGTCCAAAAAAGAAGATACAAGAATCTCCATTATGCAAACAAAAATTTGAGATCCCAGGCAATAAATTCAGGCCTCCTTCTCCCAAAGTTCGTATACTTCCTTCTTTCTACTATCTCCTGGTGTATTCATCTAATAAAAAGTTCAGTAAACAGGGAGAGTGGAGGCCTTTACTTTTCTCCTAGGCTGTCTGGGTCCTGAAGAAGGTTTTCTGTTTTTGTTGGATGATCATCAAATTCTCTCTCAGATTTGAATGATAAAAGCAGACATCATGTCTTCACTGTGAAATTATAGACAACTCAACAGAATTAGTGTCTAATTTTCCTTTGTATCTTTTACAATATCTAGAACTGAAATGATTAATGAACAGCCTTGCCATATAGATAGAGAAGGAATTCAATAGATAGAGAAGGAATATGGATAGAAAGGAAGAAGGAATCAATAATAAATTGACTGGATAAAAGATCACACATTATAAAACAGAAAATCATACAATTTTTTATCATACATCCAAGTACATGTATACTTACATAAATTGCCTCTATTCCCTTCAAATATCTGGTTTGTTACTTATGTAAATACAGTAAATGACAACCCAGAAACAAACTCGAGCAATGGATTCAATCCTAAGTAACAGGAAGTTCATCCATATCAGGGAGAGTCAAGTCCAATGTTAAAATTAAAAGTCACGGGTTACCTGTTCTGCAAATTGTCACCAGGGTTACTGAAAGACTTTTGTTCATTTACTGATTTCCTGAAGGATGAGGTTCCAGCTTATATCTTAGCTCATACACTTTCTTTCATGGCTTGTTCTGGGTTAGTTTCTCATCCTCTCTCACCCATTCCTTCCCCCAGCACTGTAAACTTTATATTAGTACGTAGCAAATATCTTACCTTACCATTCTTTGACCACACCATGCCTCCTCACAATTTCCATGGCTTTCCACAGGCTCTTTCCTCTCTTTTGCCCTGCTTCACTCCACCTGGCAAATTCTTTCTCATTCAACCAGACTCTCCTCAAATACATCCTCATTATAGCACTTTCCCTTTCTATAATCCTAAGCAAAATTAGTCAAGTCCTGGATATTATATATAGAATTATAACTGTATCAATTTTGATGTCAAGTAGATTTTGATTTAAATCTCTGATTTCCTTTTTTTTTATTTCAGCATATTACAGGGGTACAAATGTCTAGGTTACATATATGGCCTTTGCCCTGCCTGAGTCAGAGCTATAAGCGTGTCCATCCCCAGACGGTGCACATCGCATCCATTAGGTGTGAATATACCCATCCCCTCCTCCCCCGTCCCACCTGCCCGACACCCAGTGAATGTTACTACTATATGTGCACATAAGTGTTGAATCTCTGATTCCTAACTTAACTATATATTTAGAGTATTGCTTGATTTCTATTTTTAGTTTTGTTATTTGTAATAAGAGATTTAAAATAACTACATCAGGTTTATTGGTTAATTAAATACTATAATGTGTGTTAACACCTTTTCTCTCACTTCTGTATTTGCATAAGTTTCTTAATGTCTGCTCTATCACTTAATGTTATGATTATGGGAAAATTTTCTCTTTGACTTCCAACTACTTCAGACCAGGACGTAGATATCTTAGACATTTTGTAGTCAT
This sequence comes from Avahi laniger, assembly GCA_963575035.1. Classification (NCBI taxonomy): domain Eukaryota; kingdom Metazoa; phylum Chordata; class Mammalia; order Primates; family Indriidae; genus Avahi; species Avahi laniger. The sequence goes on along the minus strand of CAUYSK010083473.1, from coordinate 10,415 downwards.
CAGTAAAGCCAAGTCTTAGCACACAGTGACAGCTGGATTAATGATTGCTCAATTAATTAAATTAAACTTTTCTTTCAATGCCATTTTGTGGAGCCTAAAAGCCTAAATAAGTTATTGTTACTGATAATGGGTCATTTCAACACGTGCAATTTCTTACAAGATTATTAAGGTTTCGAAGGTTCATAATTTTACTCCCAAAGGTAATCATGTATGTATTATCCCCTTTGGACTATATTTTAATTTTATCTTGTAAAAGCTGTGGGAGCATTTGAACTGGGTTGATTCTTGACAATCAACTGCTACAGGAACAGGTGGCATGAATTAATTTTAATTTTAATTTTTTTTTGAGACAGAATCTTGCTCTGTTACCCTGGGTAGAGTGTAGTGGCATTGTCATAGCTCACAGCAACCTCAAACACCTGGGCTGAAGCAATGCCTCGGTCTCCCAAGTAGGTGGGACTACAGGTGCATGCTATAATGCCTGGCTAATTTTTTAATTTTTATAATAAAAATAGAAATGGGAGTCTTGCTCTTGCTCAGACTGATCTCGAACTCCTGAGCTTAAGCAATTCTATTGCCTCAGCCTCCCAGAGTGCTGGGATAATAGGTGTGAGCCACTGCACCCAGCTTAAATTCTTTTTTTAATTCAAGTTTTAAAATTACAATTTAGAAAATGTTTTGAGTTTTTCTGTCTATTATTTAAAATAAGATTCCCTGAAAGTCATATCACAATAAAAATGAAAATAAAATATGATTAAAAAGAAACTAGTAGCAATTCTTGACGTAGAAAGGGAAAAAGTAAGTTCATATCCAAAAGAGTCCTTTAATTGGCAACTTTCCCTAACACATTCAAGTTAAAAAGTATATATCGATTTTCAGAAAATATCTATGGTTTAAATGAAAAAAGATTTATAAAAATATCATCAATAATATCAGTTATTAAATTTCAAAATGATGTGATAGGTAGGCTAACTCAAAATTTTTGTAATTATTAGCATATTACTTCAAGAATATGTGGCATATCATACATATTTATCTACAGATAATCCATATCAACTAGAAAAAAAGCATTTTTACTTCATTACTATAGAAAACATAAAACTTTGAGAAAGTAAACCTTATTGAGAAGTATTGTGCTATGGCCATAGAGTTAAGTGCTATTGTTGGCTATTTTTATCACCGGTCTGTTAGGAAGTATAAATGTGTACCTGTAACTTCAGAAAAATCTATTTGAGAACTTCCCTTTTCAAAATAAGTTATCACTCTTTGCTGGCTTTAAAAAGCCCAAGCCTCCCACCCTCATACATATATTTTTAAAGAAGTGTTCTCTTAAACTTTTAAAAGAATATTCTTACCCTGAAACCATAAAGCTTGAGAAAAAACATTAAAATATACTGTAATTTCATTACGACGTAGACATACTGAAGTCATGACCTCGATTTTGAGAGTACACATTAGATTTGTGTATCCATTTATTGATGTAGTCGTTTGTCCATGTGTTTACTTATGGACCCCATTGGAAATGTTTCCAAAGTGTAACAGTCTTTGATATTGAGAAATATTTCATTATTTGACTTCCATTTAATTTACATCTCTTAAGTATGCATAAGCTCTTCTGTCACAATGCATTGCTTCTCCGTGTGACTTATGTGCATTATATACTTTATACACACATACACACACATTGCAATATGGTATATGACACATTTATACAAAATATAAATGTATTTGGTTCTTTTAGTCTCTCATTTTCATTTATGGCCCTTAAACCTCATAATCGTTGATTTAACTCTTTTTTTGCATTTCCTTTCTTGTCAGTCTTTTTTTAAAATTTTGGATAATTATTTGAATAAAACCAAAACATGGTGAGAGTATCTGCAAATTGAAAAACAAGAAAATACTTTTAAAGAAAAAAGCAGTCTTTGGCAACACTTTAAACAATGACTGGTTAAACAATGCACTGAAGCTTTGGATGTTCCCTGCTTTAATCATCTGAGATTGCTATGTTTTTTGAAGGACAAACAAATGTTCTCTGATTTTTTTTTTTTTTTTTTGTCACAGTCTTGCTTTGTTGCCCCGGCTAGAGTGAGAGCCCTGGCGTCAGCCTAGCTCACAGCAACCTCACACTCCTGGGCTCAAGCAATCCTTCTGCCTCAGCCTCCCGAGTAGCTGGGTGGCATGAGCCACTGTGCCCAGCTAATTTTTATATATGTTTGTGTGTATATATATATATATATTTTTTTTTTTTTAGTTGTCCAGCTATTTTCTTTCGATTTTTTTAGCAGAGACAAGGTCTTACTCTTGCTCAGGCTGGTCTTGAACTCCTGAGCTCAAATGATCTGCCCACCTTGGCCTCCAAGAGTGCTGGGATTACAGGCGTGAGCCACCGTGCCCGGTCTGTTCTCTGATTTTAAAGCTTAACATTCCCCCAATATTTAGACTTGGAGAGATTTCTTCACTGCTTAGTTTCACCATTTTTAAATTAAGATCCAAAATCATAGATTGGCATAAAATTAAGTGTAAGTCTACTTTCCTCAGGTATCACAACCTTGACATTAATCAAGTCACACTGATTTCCCAGATTTTACTGAACTTGTCAATTTATGTAACAGCTTAAGCCAAATAAATTTCTTCCCTATTTCAGCAGTGATTTTCAAAGTGTTTCTTACATTCTTTTGCAAATAGATCCAGTCAGCCACCCTGGCACCTACTGTCTCTTCCCTCTTCTGCTGATCTAACCCCACCCTCACCTCTGAGCCCTAATCCCCTATGCCTGCTTTTGAAATATGGATGCCTGCAAAAGATCAAAGTTTGCTCTGCATGATGCCAAAGAAGGGTGGAAGTGGAAGGGAAATACTTTATGTCCTATTTCTGTTATTTTCTAATGGAGAATTATATTAGCTCAGTTTGTGTCCTTACATCTTAAGGCATTTTGCCAGAAACAGCCCTTTTAGCATTCGCATCTTGTATTTTCAGCATATCCTATCTCCTACCCCTCTACCAAGATTTGATGACAAGGGAAAGATAGGTAAGGAAATGCATCTGAATGAAACAGGGAAAACAGAAGGCTCTACTCACAATCTCAGCTACTTCTCACTCCTGTCATGCTATGTGTAAGAAATCTGGCTACTTGGCACTGGGCACAGGTCACCACCACCTAGCCTTGCTACATGCTCTGGAATGTCCTTTCTCCATGTATGCCTTGGACACATTGTCTTGACAACAGTTTCAGTGGCTCTCTGAATGATATCAGCATCACTCAGGTGGAATTATGGGTTGAATTGTGTTGTCCCAAAAAATATATGGGAGCCCTAACCCTCTTGTAGCTGTGAATATGACCTTACTTGGAAACAGGTGTTTTGTGGATATGATTCATTTAACATGGGGCCATTAGGAAGGCTCTTATATTAATCCAATATGGCCGGTGTCTTGAAAAGAAGTCCACGTGAAGACAGAGGCAGAGATCAGAGTCACGCTACCACAAACCAAGGAATATCTGGGACTATCAGAAGCTGAAGAGACAAGAAAGAATCCTCCTCTGATGCCTTTGGAGGAAGCATGGCTCTGCTAACACCTTGTTTTTTGACTTCTAACCTCAGAATTGTGAAAGAATAAATTTCTTTGTTTTAAGCCACCCAGTTTTTGGTACTTTGTTATGGTAACCCTAAGAATTTAATTAATGTTAATTTTCTCCTCCTGTTCTCTGTACTGTATCTTTTTTCCACTGGATCATACTATTTGTTATAAATGAACACTCTGTGAGAACTTAGACAAGTTCTCTGTTCCCTCTAAGCTTCAGATTCCTGACTTGTCATATGCTTTCAATATTTCCCTCCATAATTGTACAGCTTAAATCAAATAAGAAACATAAAATATCTGACATGTAGTAGGAGTTAATAAGTATTTCACTCCCTGCTTCGATAATTTCTAACAACTTTTTTGATTAAACACAATCTTAAAATTTTTGATTTCATAGTTATGAAATTATTCCAAGACATGTAGTGTTGTAAAATATTTTATTAAAAATGAGGTTACACATACATACTAGATATTAGTATGAACTTATGTTTATCTTAATATGTAAACATATATGAATATATAAATATAAATGGGTATAGATACAGAAATAGTTATAGATATGTATGTGTGATGGTTAATTGTATATGTTAACTTGTCTGGACCACAGTTCCCTGAAGTTTGATTAAATGTTATTTTAGATGTTTTTAGGAGGGTCTTTTTGGATGAAATTAAATCAGTGGATTTCACTTAGTGGATTTCGAGTAAAGTATTAATATATTGCCTTCCACAAGGTGGATACATACCATTTAATCCTTTGAAGGCCTCCAGAGACCAAAAAGACTGCCCTAATCCAAACAAGAAGGAATTCTGCAGCAGACCCGAACTGCAATATCTACTTGTCTCTGGGTTTTTAGCCTGCTAGCCCATCCTATAGAGTTTGGACTTGTCAAGACTTCATAACTGTCTGAACCAATTCCTTAACATAAATTTTTATATATATTAATTTATAATATATAACATATATATACATATATATTTGTGTATACACAAATACTGCATTGGTTCTGTTTCTTTGATGAATCTAATGCAGTACGTATATGTAGCTTACTTATTAATAGAATGCATGCATATATTACCTAGCTTTATCCATTGAGAAGTCCTAGAAACAATGAAGCAATGACACCACAGTAGCAACAATCACACTCAACACCCAGACATTGATTCCAAATATTAATATTATTCTCCACTGGAAAAAAAAACACAACAAAACAGCATTCTTTGTGGAAATAGCAAATGGCTGATTCTAGGACCAGGGCAGAAAAAAATAAAAGATGAGCCTGGAGTTTCTTTTAGCTCCAGAAAGTAAGGAAGTGCTCTAGAACAAAAGGATGGGACACTTCAAAAGGACACAAATAACCTAAAAGAGCTCCGAATTACCAAGGCTGGAAACTTTGAACAACAAAATAAGTAATATAGTACTACATTATAAAGTATAAAATAAGTATATATGAATGCATACTGATATAAAACAAATGGCTGAATGAATAAAATGTCTTCCAGAAGAATTCCAAATAAAATATGCAGATATTTCCTAGTACAGGAGGTGGAGTTTTAATTCCCCCCCGTCGACTGGAGGGCGGCCTAGACTTAATGATTTGCTTCCAAAGAATGGAGCAGGGAAAAGAACAAATAGCAACTGTACAATGGAAAAACTTAGCCAAATAATCAAGGTTAACCTCATGAGTGACGTAACCTGGCTACCACGTACTTCCGATGTGATGTGAAGTGAAGAGAAAGGCACTTCACCTCTTTTGTAATCTTCCCAAAACCCATAAACACAGTCTAATCATGAGAAAAACAGACAAACTCAGATTGGAAGACATTGTACACAATACCTGGCTGGCACTTCTCATGATCATCAAGGTCATTCAAAGCAAAGAAAAACAGAGGAACTGCCACACACCAGAAAAGACTGGGTGACATGACATCTAAATGGAATGTGGTACCTTTGGTAGGCTCTGAAACATAAAGAGAACATTAATGAAAGTCCTGGTGAAATGCAAATAAAGGCTGGAGTTCAGTTAATATTATAGCAATGTACCATGTCAGTTTCTTAGTTCTGATAAATGTACCATGGTCATGTTAAATGCTAACAATAAGGGTAACTGAGTGAGGGTTTTGAGAACTGTTTGTAATATCTTTGTAACCTTTCTATGACTCCAAAATTGTTACAAAATAGAAAGTTTATTTTTTAAAAAAAGTAGCACAAATCTAAAAGATATCAATAGTAGAGATGGGTTTATGATGAAAAATAACATGTCTCTGACCAATACTTCTCTTCCTTTAATCCTCTTCTCTACTTTTAAACAGGTATGATCGTCTATACTATTTCTTAATTAATTAAGGAGTAGCTTTCGTGTTTGTAGAATTATAGGTGGAAACAGAGACCTTACTCAGCATTCATTCTCAATAGTTTCATTTTGTGAAAGATTGCTATTATTTTTTGTTATTTGTTTAGTTTTATGTCATAAATTATATTCTTATACTTTTATTCTTATTCTATCAACAATAGGCAATATCTCTCAAATATCCATTTTTCAAGATGTGTATGTTATTACCACCCACATTTTTTCCAGCTCTTCTTAAACTTTCTTTAGTTGCTAAAAACACTTTTATCATGTGCTATCAAAATTAATTACATTTTATTTTATTTTATAATCAAAATCAATCCTTCTGGTCTTTAGTTTAGTTTATAAAGTTTATAAAAGCAATAAGAGGTGGTTTTCATTTATGTCCATCTAAATAATATTTGTATGGAACCACAAGGTATGATACTGTGATCACATTTTCATGTTTTATTCATTCGTTCATTCTTTCATTTCTATTTTTTTCTGGAATATAAAGGTGACTTTTTTCTTTATAGCTTTGGTCATATTTGAGGTTCTTCAGAATTCTAAAAATAACAAACCTATGATACCCCTCTTTTTCTTTTTCTTCCATAAATAATTCCCCTTTCTAATTTTCTATTCTATTCTGCTGTTTCAATCTGAGCTGATTACTGTATAAACCCTCCTGATACAATTCTATGTGACTCATGGGTGGTATTCTCTATTTTCTATATTCCATAGGTCTGTCCTCCTCTTTTTATTTATTTGTTTGTTTACTCCCTATTTTTTCTGGAACTCACACTTGAGACGCTTCCTAAGAAACTCTATGTGTAGAGTGACATTATGTCACCTTAATTGTGTGCCAGAGACTACCCTGTCTGCTATCCTCTCCATAGGATGAAGATTGGTTAACTCAGAAAACATTGTAGCATTTTTTTTCAGGATGCAATTTTGTTGTTAAGAAAACTGATGCTTATTTGATTATTATTCCTTTGTAGTTGACTAGTTTAGTCTCTCTTTTCGAAATTCCTCTTTGTCATTGTGGTGTTGAAATTATGCAATACTTTCCTTATTGTATATATTTTTTAAACAGAAAAAAGGCATACAAATTTTATTACATGCATACACGTGCTCAGATGTTGTGCAAAATATAAGAACTCAGAGAAATGGTCAATATGTTGATGCTTTTATATCATCTTGAGGTTACAGAAAGAATAGGGGTTCAGAGCATGGCAAAATAGGTTATGGGAGCAGGAGAAGAAAGTAAATGTGTATCTTTTTCACATGCTGTGCTACTACTCAATTTGTCCATTTGTTCTATATCTCTCAGAAGTGACTATTAAGTTCTTTTTAATTGTTTCCCTTGTATTTTCTCTTTTCTTGCTTTCTAGAATGACCCTTATTTATTTGTGGACGTTTTATTTTCTTTAGTGAGTATCTGTTTCCCAGGGTCATTTGTTTACTTTGACTTTTTCATGTTTTAGACTTCTCCCAACCGTCCTGTGCATGTTGGTTATCCATTGCATGGGTTCATGACCATGAATTCTTCCGATGTGTGAAGCACCTGATTACCAGACTTTGCTTTAGGATGAGGTCGGAGAGCTGGATTGCTCAACATGTGGCTCCCTATCTATCACAACACAGATGGTCTTATTTTGGGTGGCTACTTCCACACATTCAATTACCCTTAAAAGTTTAATTTTTGATTGTAGAATTAGAAAGCTGTCTTCCAAGTGTTCTGCATTCAGTTGTGGGAAATGAAGTAAGCCAATTATGCTATCTACCTGCTTTAAATTAATCTCCTGCCTTTTATGGTAACTGCTGCTCCAAGTCCTGACCCTTCCTACGGTTTTGCAGCACCTATTGACTCTATCCTCACTAGCTGCTGCCTTCTCTTCCTGTCCTCTAGGCCACAGATTTTTCTATCCTGTTGCAATAGTATCACTTTATCATCTGCTTTCTGTCTTATAGAAATATGTTACAAGCTTGTGAATAGCACCATTCTTCTCACTTTGTTGCAAATTTGTATTCTTTATGAATCCCTTTAATATCACTTTAATGTAAAGTTAAGTGGAAAAAGATATAAACGCAAGTGTTTCATCTACCATTTTGAACAAAGCCTCCCTTTCCACACCAATTAGCCCTCCATGCTCCCAGGCACACTGCTTTTTGTTTGAAATTCTTGTTGCTCCATTTCACCTTAACATTGGTAAAAATTTTGTTTTGCACTGGGAAGATGAACTCACTAAGAAAAACACAATGCTCATACAATTGTTCCCAAGACACCTTGATAACAGACTCTGGGTATTCTAAGAGTTCACTACATGTGAGAAACTAGACAATTCTAAAAATAAAATACATTATGTGTTATGTAGAAAAGATTGACCATCTTCTCTCATTTAATTCCTGACCCTAATTCCTCATCTACAGAATTAAAAAAAAAAAAACTGAAGTGCTTTACTGAGTTAAATATTTTACAACTTTATACATAATCCATATGTTAGAGGGCTGTTTTATAATTTTAAATAACATCTCAATGGTATAATCAGGCAACAATATTATTATCATTTTCAAGGCATGGTATAAAATATTTTCAAAAATGGTTTTGATTTATGAATGGAAAGAATATCTTGGAATTTGTCCTCATAATTCTTCCACTTTAATGCCACTTTATTTATTTATAATGCCACTTTATTATATACTATGTCTGAGTAAGAATATATATATTAAACATTTTCATACAAAATTTTTCATACATTTGCTGGTCTTGGAGACTATGTGAGTCTCTGTATCCTCTTGCAAGGATATTTTTCTTTATCAACAGACAGTATAATTACCTTTCATGTGGAGTGGATCAGTGACTTTAATGACATTTTAATGGATTTTAAGTGGATCCTGACCCTGACCTTATCTTACTTGTACGTGACTTTCCATAAACCATTAGGCCTATGCCCTTTATTCAGTTAAGTTGTGCGAAACAAAGCTGGTACATGCCCCACTTGCCTTACATTCCTTTTGTTATATGATGAAACAGTATTTTTAAATCGCTTTAATTCCTGTTATAAATTAGTGACAAGATTGGAAAGTTATTTTCAATTATGGCATAAAAAAGAATATTGGTGAGCCAGTTTTGGATGAGTGCTTTTGAGATAAACATTCCATATGACGCGATTTCCAACATTAGGAATGGCCTCTGTGTAATATATGGTCATTTCAATGAGGTCTAGGCTGACTTGTCTTTCTCCACTGGAGTTATTTATAGAGTTTCCTTATGTGACTGGCTGGTCTCTTTAAACTACTTATTGTAAAAACATGGTCATTTTTATTTCTGTATGTAAAGTAACAAAATTAAAAGCAAATGCATTAAAGCAGAGAGTTTATAACCATACTTTGGTTGTGATAATATAATTTTATACAAATTATAAATACTTTTCTTAATTTAGAAGATATCTTTAATTTTTATTTTGGAGAGAAACCAGTATTATCTTCTAAAAATCACATTTCTAATTGATTAAACTAAAATCTGGTCAACCTACCTTTTATTCCTAAATGATCTGCAATATGCAGAATCCTAGACATAAAAGGGATTTTGGAGATTGTCTTGTCTAATCTATTCATTATACCTAAGGAAACTAAAGCTTGGAATGGTTGGTGATTGTTAGGGTACCAAAATTAATATGCAGCAGAGTCTCAGAGAGAACCAATATCTGTTGGTCACTAGACCAGGGTTCTTCCAATTGTCACTTTATGTCCACTACACTTTCATACTTTAATAAATCAGATAGTCATTCTTCACTTGTTCAAAGAACTGACACGAATGAGTAAATATATCAAAAGCTATTTGTCATTTACCATTATACAGGAATTTGTAGAGTGCTGGCATTAGAGGATAAGAAGGATCTCAGAGGCCATCTAATCTATCTTCCACTGCCTGTACCCTAAGACCGTGTGTGTTATGTGTAGTATCACATAGCATATATAACATACATACACGCGTATACCTTTTTTTTTTTTGCATTAAGAACCAGATAACTTTATTGGAAACAATGGAAAAACTGAAAGGTCAAAACTTAAGTGAACATTCTGAAAGGGCAATGTGCACGCCTGGCCGGTGGCCCGACCTGGGAAGTTACCCACAGCTGTGAGGACAGTCCCAGATCAGTTCTCCTTGTCGCCGCCGTCGACCACGGTGAGCTTGTCAAAGAGGTACTCGGCCAGGCCGGCGTCCCCGGCCGCCATCTTGCGCAGGTTGGTGAGGTAGCCGCCCAGCTCCTTGATGACCTTGACCTGCTCGTGTAGGAAGTGGCTCTCCAGGAAGTCGCAGAGCTGCACGTCGCCCTTGTCGGTGGCCAGCTGGTGCAGCTCTAAGAGGCTCTGGTTGACGCTCTTCTCCAGGTGGAGGGCGCACTCCATGGCCTGCAGCCCGCCCTGCCAGTCGTCGCGGTCGGGCTTCCTGATGTCGCGAAGGCAGATGCGGCCGCCGCGCTGGTTCTGCAGGCCCATCAGCTT
>CAUYSK010083471.1:0-14514 GCA_963575035.1 Avahi laniger | reverse complement strand
GATTTAAAGGGTAAGTACAATTTCACAGACGAAGAAGAGAGAGCAGTGCATTTCAGTCAGAGGGGATGTGTGGGTGTTCAGTACTGCAGATCCCTGAATAATGTCGTTTTGTTATAACATTTATGGAAAAAAATCGCTTCCCGGCCAGCACCACTGCCTGTGTGGAGTTTGCACATTCTCCCCATGTCTGCACAGTTTTTTTCTGGGTACTCCAGTTTCCTCCCATATCCCAAAGACGTGCATGTTAGCTTAATCGGCATGTCTAGATCGTCCCGGTCTGACTGAGTGCGAGTGTGTGTATGAATGTGACCTGCGATAGAATAGCGTCCTGTCCAGGGTAGCTTCCCACTCAGTACCCTGAGCTGCCGGGACAGGCTCCAGCCATCCACGACCCTGAACTGAAATAAGTGGGTAAATAATTATCTTACTTGTTTTTATTAATCTTTCTGTAATGTATGTATGGCTCACACACATATTTATTTCAGTGTTTAATATTAGAAGTGTTTGGGGTCTTTCTTTAGAATTTTCATGATGTTTTTGTGACCATAAATATGCCATAAGAACTGAACTCTTGTTTATATCATTAGCCATGGGAAAATTCGTTCCATTATATGTTGTTTTGCTCAAAGTCGTAGTTTCCAAGAACCTATCAATGACGATCAGTGAGGATGTACTGTATTATGATGGAGCAATGACTAAGTGATGAACACAATAGCACCTCTCTTCTGAATTCTAGTGATCCTTTCATGTCCATTTTCAACTCAACAACAAAATAACTGTTGGGTGACACAGTAAGTCATACTATCCCCGCTTTACGTATAAGCTAGTATGAAGTCACATGGCAGGTTAGATAGAGACAGAGCTGGGACCAGAACCAGCTCTCTTAGTGTTTCTAAAATTACTTATCACTCAGGGGCATTTGTAGAAACCTAAGTTCTGTTAATGAGAAAACCAAATTCGGTAAAATATTTTAGAGTTTTATTCTGAGCTTAATATGAGTTACCGCAGCAAAGTGCAAGAGTCTCGAGGAGTCCTGAGAAAGGTGGTCAGGTTACAGTTTGGTTTTATACATTTCAAGGAGGCAGGAATTGCAGGTAAAATCATAAATCAATTCATAAGAGGCATACTCCAGTTTGGCCTGAAAAGGTGGGACATCTCAAAGTGGGGGCTTATACATCACAGGCAGATTTAGGGATTTTTTTTTTAGTTGGCAATTGGTTGAAAGAGTTAAGCTTTGTCTAAAGACTTGCAGTTAGTAGAAAGGAATATTTAAGATAAAGGGGGTTTGTTATCTGTCATGTGATGCCGTGCTAGAGTCAGGTTGGAAAGTAAGCCACAACATACATGTTTAGGAAGATTGATGGCCTACAGGCGTGACTTAACCTTTGCCTTGTACGGCCTTAAGTCTTGTTTACAATCTGGCGAATATCTTATTGTCACAAAGAGTCTGTTCTGTCTCTATTTTAACATTAATGCTGCTCAGTTGTGTCTAAATCACCAAAACGGAGGGAGCATAACAGGGTACATCTGAACTCCCTTCCTGTCATGGCGGGGAACTCAATTTTTAAGATGTTTCTGAGGTCCCCTTGGCCAAGAGGGGATCCATTCACTTGGTGGAGGGCTTAGGATTTTTATTTGTAGACAGTCCATCCTTTAAGAAGTGAGGATCCTGGGAATTTAACCATGTCAATGCTGTCTTTTTTATATTACTACCTGAAAAAAGAATGGGTGCCTTTAAAGATTTTTTTTTTTTAAGATTAGGAAACAGAAAGAAGTCACAAGGGGCCAAAATAGGACAGTAAGGCAGATGCCTAATGATTTCCCATTGAAACTCTCATAAAATTGCCCTCGTTTTAGGAGAAGAATGAGCAGAAGCATTGTCATGATGGAGAGGGACTCTCTGGTGAAGACTGGGCATTTTTCTGCTAAAGCTTTGGCTAACTTTCTCAAAACACTCAGTAATAAGCAGATGTTATTGTTCTTTGACCATCCAGACAGTTAACAAGCATAATGCCTTGAGCATCCCAAAAACTGTTGCCATGACCTTCGCTCTTAACTGGTCCATTTTTGCTTTGACTGGACCATGTCTGCCTCTTGGTAGCCATCGCTTTGAATGTGTTTTGTCTTCAGGTTCATGCTGGTAAAGCCGTGTTTCACATCCTGTTAAATTCTTCGAAGAAACACTTCAGGATCTTGATCCCACTTGTTTAAAATTTCCATTAAAAGCTCTGCTCTTGTCTGCAGCTGATCTGGGCACCATGGTTTCGGCACCCATTGAGTGGAAAATTTGCTCAACTTTAATTTTTAGTCAGAATTGTGTAAGCTGAAGCAATTGAGATGTCTCTAGTGTTAGCATTGTTTGTGCTGTTAATCATTGGTCCCCTTAAATTAGGCACGAGCAAGATGAATTTTTTCCTTAAAAATTGATGTGGGCCAGGCGCGGTGGCTCGCGCCTGTAATCCAAGCTCTCTGGGAGGCCGAGGCAGGTGGATTGTTTGAGCTCAGGAGTTCGAGACCAGCCTGAGCAAAAGTGAGACCCCGTCTCTACCAGAAATAGAAAGAAATTAATTAGACAGCTAAAAATATATAGAAAAAATTAGCCGGGCATGGTGGCGCATGCCTGTAGTCCCAGCTACTCGGGAGGCGGAGGCAGGAGGATCGCTTGAGCCCAGGAGTCTGAGGTTGCTGTGAGCTAGGCTGATGCCACGGCACTCGCCCCGGGCAACACAGTGAGACTCTGTCTCAAAAAAAAAAAAAAAAAAATTGATGTGGATGATCTGTCACTGCAAGCTTCATCTTGTCCCTTCTTTTTTTTCTTTTTTTTTTATTTCAGCATATTATGAGGGTACAGATGTTTAGGTTACGTATGTTGCCCTTGCCCGCCCTGTCCCCCTATGTCCGAGTTTCAAATATGTTCATCCTTCAGGTGGTGCGCATTGCGCTCTTTGTGTATGCATATACCCGTCCCCTCCACCCTCATCTTGTCCCTTCTTAAAATGAGTTATCCATTTGTAAACTGCTGGTTTCTCTGGGGCACTACCCCCATAAATTTTTCACAAAGCATCAATGATTTCAGCATTCTTCCATTCAGATTTCACCTTAAATTTGATGTTTGTTCTTGCTTCAATTTTAGCCACATTCATATTGCTCTGAAGGGGCTCTTTTCAAACTGATGTCTTGTCTTTCTTAATGCCTCAGACTAGATCCTGTTCAGACAAGTTATAACAAGTAAGTACTAATTTATTTTGGTGCAAAAAAATTTTGAAGTCCATGCATAGTTTTTTCATAAATTGCATTTTTCCTGAACTTTTTGAAGACCTTTCATGACCACTAAATTGCTTGAAGTCTGAACAATTCCTCTTTTTTACCCTCAACTTTCTCTTGTAATAGATTAATCATATGTTGTTTCTAAAAGAAACCAATGCGTCCTGTCAACATTTTGCCTAGAATTCTCCATAAACAGATCTGTAGGTTCACTGGGATACCACTGATACCAAGGTTATTGAGAATGGGAGAGTGGAGATATAGCCCCATCTACTTTTAATTGCTAGAAGCTGCCAATATTTACAAAAATACTCTGAAAATTGCTAACTAGTCGAAATAAATCATTTTGGAACACTTACGTTGTCTCTCAGCCCCTATCATGGTGCCTGGCACATCAAAAACTATCAATAAATAGTTGTTGGATAAATAAGTGCTTAAATCAGTTGCTACAGATGACAGGCTTACTAACTGTTTTGCTAATATATACTTAGTGTTCCCCTTTGCTAATCTCCAATAATAACTTCATTATTGCCTCTCCAGCCTCGACTAATGTTATTTTCCCAGCTTTTTTTTTTTTTTTTTTTGTGGGACAGGGTCTCACTCTATTGCCCAGGCTGGAGTGCAGTAGTGCGATCATAGCTCACTGTAACCTTGAACTCCTGTGCTCAAGCAATCCTCTTGCCTCAACCTCCTGAGTAGCTAGAACTACAGGTGCATGCCGCCATGCCAGGCTAATTTTTTTTTCTATTTTTTTTAGAGACAGGATCTTGCTTTGGCTGGTCTTGAACTCCTGGCCTCAAGCAATGCTCCCACCTCAGCCTCCTGAGTAGCTAGGACTACAGGTTTGCACCACTATGTCCAGCTGGTTTTTAAATTTTTTTGGAGAGACAGGGTCTTGCTATATTGCCCAGGCTGCTCTCCAACTCCTGGCCTCAAGCAATCTTCCTGCCTCGGTCTCCCAGAATTCTCAGATTACAGGCATGAGTCACTGTGCCCAGCCTCTCCAGTCTTTATTTACAACATCCTCACTGTCTTTCCAGCCTCCTCCAGCAGTCTCCTCGTGTCCTTCCATTTTCTCTCACCTAGTCCAATAGCCATTGCTGCATATTTGAAAGTTTTTGTTATGACTGAACTCCACATCCAGTATCAATTTCTGTCTGAGTTATCTGTTGCAAAAGACCAAATTATCCCAAAATATATGACTTAAAAGAACAACTATTTATAATTTTTCAAATTCTGTTAGTTGGCTAGACTCAGCTGAATGGGAACTCTGCTGACATGGTGTTGGCTAGAGTTACTTATATGGCTATATTCAGCTGGTAACTCACCTGGGGCTGAAATGTTCAAGATAATCCCTTAAAGGAAAGGACTATAAGTCCAAAGTATAACTTTTTTCATATTTCACTGGCCAAAACAAATCACAAGGCAGCCCAACTTCAAGGAGAGAGTGAATATATTTCTCCTCTAGACGGGAGGAGCAGCTGGTGTGTACGGGATGGAGAGGGATTGCTAATAGCCATTTTTGGAGATTATCTCTGAGACCTCTTACGACTTACTTGCTTTTGTTGATTCTACAGTACTATTCAAGAAGTCACATAGGCTTGTATATGAAAACATCTTGGATTTATACATCTTCTTTAAACATATATCCAATTATTTATTATCTTCTGTCAATAATTTCTACAAAACAGCTTTTAAATATGTTCTTTTTTTGTTATTTCCTTAACTTCCACCCTAGTTTAGATTGTGCATCCCTCAAATTATGAGCAAAAAATCAGATAACATGGCAAAAATCTATGAACACTCAGTATATAAACTTTTCTACTATAATTAAAATAACACAATTTGACATATGTTTGTGATGATTACTGTACCTAAAGGCTATGAATCATAGAAAGTAAACAAATCACACAAATAGCTTCTAGTCATCATATATTAATAAAGTCAAATATAGTTTTTAATTTTTCTTTATTTATTGATTTTTCATTTCTCTCACCAGTATCAATGTCTATAATTTTTGTGACACCTGGTAGCATTTCATCTCGATTGTCATCACACACACTACCATAGGCCCTCCATATTACTTCCTAATAGTTGGGGTTTGTATTGAGGTGAGACCTATTCCTCCTCTGTTTCACTGTTCCACTGATTTGGGGCGTGGCTATGTGATATGCATTAGCCAATAGAATGTAAGTGGAAATGATGTGAGTACAGGCTTTAAGAGTGCTTGTAAATTTTTTCTTGTCTTTCTGTGCTTCAGTGATCTGACCTGGGTAGTTGCTATAGAAACACATGGAACATGCTTGAACCCAACCTGCAACCTAGAGCCTGGAACCCAGAGAAAACAATCTAGCCTAGCCAAGGAGCAACCAACCAACCCACAGACTTGTAGGAAAAATGAATGCTGATCATTTTAGGCCCCAAGTTTTGGAGTGGTTTGTTCTGCAGCATTATTGCAGCAAGAACTGATTAGAACACTCAGGCAGTTAATCCCTTCTTCCTGGTCATAATCCAGGAGTCTTGGGACCAAGGGGCTTGAGGCACCAGAGCTTATGCTGATTATTATAACTTTTAATGGGTTGTTTTTCGTCATGATACCTATGAATTTGCTACCCAAAAGAATATTTTCATATCATATTACAATTTTTTTCAGATCTCTCTAAATATCATGTATGCTCAATCCTACTTCAAAGGTATAGTAGTTATTAGACTCAGTGCTGGATTGTGTTGTTTAATATATTAAAAAGTATATTTATTATTGTATCACAACTTAGGAAACTATTTTGATAACTGTAACCCAGTATAACTGATTGCATCTGAATCCAAATATATTTCATTTTATGGATAAAAAGTTATTCTGAGAGTCCAGTTACTTGAATAGGTGCCGAAGTAGACCATAGCACAAAAATGCTTAAGAATTGCGCTAGGCAATGGTGGAAACACAGGATAGAAGGAATCAGGGCCAATTAGTGACGGCGTGATGCATAGAACCAGCCAGAAAACTTTGCATAATTGCCTCAAGATTACATATGAGAGCACTAAAAAGCTCCATTTTTAAGCCATTGTATGTTGGGGTATCTTTTCTGTAATAACTTACCTTAAGAAACACACAGGGCATAGGTTTTACTACTAAATCTAAAATAACACATTTGAAATTTTGATGTCTATGTGATTAAATGGCATGAAAGCCTGACATGGTGGCTCACGTCTGTACTCCCAGCACTTTGGGAGGCCAAGGTGAGAGGATCGCTTGAGGCCAGGAATTCAAGACCAACCTGAGCAACACAGTGAGACCCTGTCTCTACCAAAAATAGAAAAGTTCGCTGAGTGTGGTGGCGCATGTCTGTAGCCCCAGCTACTCAGGAGGCTTAGGCGGGAAGATCACTTGAGCCCAGGTGTTTGAAGTTGCAGTGAGCTATGACGCCACTGTACTCTATCCCTGGCAATCGCGTGAGACCCTTACAAAAAAAAAAAAAAAAAAAAAAAAAAAACATGAGATGTAAGCAATTGTAGGCATTTCAGAAAAAGATTATCTTCGAGATTGTTCTATATCTATATATTGAATTTTTTTAAGGGGCATTGAATTCCTTTTTCACTTTTAAGGTAATCTATTTTTGCTTTCACTATAATAAGTCTAGGTGTAGATTATTACATTATATTTTATTTTGGATTTTGGTGTACACTAATTTTCAAGATTTATGACTCTCTTTAATTTTATAATATCCTATTTATTATCTTTTCAAATACTACGTCCCACCATACTGTCTCTTTACTTTTTTCTTTTATTATTAAGAAGGATACAAATGAAGAGCCATATGAAGAGGAATGCAGGGTGAGGTCTGAAAGGGTCTTGAGCTCAGGATCCTTTGTCCTGTGGAGTTGGGATGTGCCACCCTTCCAGCACGTGGATGTGTTTGCCAATGTGGAAGTTCCCTGAACTATGTCTTTTAGGGTTTTTATGGAGGTTTCATTACATGGGCATGACTGTGACGATTAGTGATTAACTCAATCTCCAGCCCTTCTCTCCTCCCCAGAAGTTGGGAGGGGCACTGAAAGTTTCAAGCTTCTATTCGAGATTTGGTCTTTGTGGCAACCAGCGCCCATCCTGAGGCTATCTAGGGGCCTGCCAAGAGTTGTCTCATCAGAAACCCCATTCCTGCTATCACCCTCATCACTCAGGAAATTTCAAGAGTTTTAGGAGCTCTGTGCTAGGAACCAGGGACAAAAAGCAAATCTTACTATACCACAGGTGGAGAAGGAAAACTTCTCTTTGCAGTAGAAAGCCAATTAATAAATGTAGAAGATATGACGCAAACAGAAAATAAGCAAACACCACAGTAGTAATTATTTCAGACAAGTATTGGCAATGGTTGTTAAAATTAGTAGGCAATTATATGCTAAGAAACTGGATATTTACATCATCAAAGTATCTCTACATAAAATATTTATTAGCTACAAAAAGAAAAATAGTGACTTTACAGTGGAGAAACCTAGTAGACATTACCTTACCTAGTGATCAAAGTTAACATTACCAGTAAGTTATCAATATTGTAATACATACTTCCTAATATGATGCGCTGAGAAGAACAAAGAATCACTTATGTTGTATTCTTGTGAGACACATGTAACCTAAATGTCTTCATGGGGAGAAATCAGAAAATCACTGCACAGTACTCTTCAAAAGTGTCAAGGTCATGAAACAAAGAAAGACTGGAAAATTGTTGAGGTTAAAGAAGGATAAAGAGACATAACAACTAAATGAAAGTTATGTTCTATATTGAATCCCGGGCTTAAAAAAATGATGTTAGTGGATAATCGAAAAATGTAAATAAAGTCTATTGATTAGTGAATAATATTGTATCAATGTTAATTTCCTGATTTTAATAGTTATATTTTGGTTGTAGAAAATGTAAATACTTGGGTAAGCTATATGAAAGGTATATAAAAACTTTTTGTATTATTTTTGCAAATTTTTGCAACTATAAAATTATTTCAAAATAAAAATTCATAAAAATACAACCCTATGCTGCTTATAAGAAACACATCAAAAACAAAACAGCATGAAAAGGCTGAGAATAAAATGACGGGAAAGTTAAACAAGGAAAAATTAAGGAAGGAAAACTACTACACAAAAGAAACTGATATGGAAATATTAACAGCAGACAAAAAATTTAAGGCAAAAAATTTAATAGACTTAAAAATAAGTGCTACATAATGAGAAAAGATCAACCTGTTAAGAGTTACAATAATAATAACTCTGTATGTTCCTAGCAATATAGTTTCAAGAATGTAAAGAAAAACTGTCAAATCTCCAACAATTCTATTAGAAACTGATGAATCAAACATATTAATAGAACATTCGAACAATACAATTTAACAAATTTGATCCATGTTTTATATACCCACACACAGCAATTAGAGAATATGTTTATTTTTTCAAGCACACATGAAATATTTACAAAAAGAATAATAGAACAAAACAAAGGAAGTACAAAAAAATAATAAGGGTAGAAAATAATGATAGGTAAGTAAAAAAGAGACAATAAAAAATTAAGAAGCTGATTTAATTTTTAATGAAATTTTAATTTTTAATGAAGAAGCAGTTTGTGGAATACTATGTACAAAATAACATTTGTGTAACATTTGTAAACATATAGCATAATACTACATTGATATTAATAGATGTATACATGCATGGTAAAAAAATATAAATACATGATGGGAAGACTATGCATATTAACTTTAGGATAGTAGTTCTTCTGGGGAGGGAGTAAGGAAAATAAGATAGGAAAGCCTAAATTCTATAATGTTTTATTTCTTAGGAAAAATGGCTGAATGTTAATATTTGTTAAATCTGGCTTGTGTGTAGATGCCTGGTTGTTATATTATTCTTGGCACTCCTCTGCATGTCTGCATTATTTCATTAAAAAAAAATTAGAGATGTTTGCTTCATGTGACTAAAGCAAAATGTTTGATTATAGAGAAGGCAATAATGGCTCCCCCTGAGACTATGAAGCCACAGTTAATTACACAGTAGTTCTAATATTGACATATGATTTCGGCTTATATGGAAATGTACTCTGTTTCAGGACTACCTCCTTAGCACATTCATCACCATATCAAAAGGCTGTGTCTTCAGAGTTTGTATCCTTGGGAACCCTCCTCATTGCTAGGAGGCCCAATAACAGCTCTAAGATTCACTTTCAGTTGTCCATGACTGTTACTAAGCTAAAAAGAACCAAAGAGAGGTAGGGGAAGAACTTCTACGTTTTGACCAAATTAGACTTTCAGTCTAATGTTCAACCTACATATAAAACACCATACTATCCTCTTTGTAGAGTCCACGGAGATCTAGAATGCAGTCACTGCTCTCAGATAAGTTCAAAAATTTTACTTTATACACTTAAAATA
The DNA here is from genome assembly GCA_963575035.1 of Avahi laniger. NCBI lineage: Eukaryota > Metazoa > Chordata > Mammalia > Primates > Indriidae > Avahi > Avahi laniger. The sequence goes on along the minus strand of CAUYSK010083471.1, from coordinate 4,839 downwards.
AAACAATAGAGGAGAGTATGAAAATGAGTGGTAAATATGATAGAAATCCAGAGGCAGAAAAACATCTCTATGGAGTGAGATGGTTGGCGAGATTTCAAGAGAAAAATGGACTTGAGGTGGAAAATCAAGGGTGAGAACTATTCAGAGAAGGAGATGAATATAAGTGAAGTCAGGATTTCAGGTGAGGAAATCTGGGGCCCTAGAGCAGATAGTATGGGATTTGAATACCTCTTGTTTTGTTCTCTTTGACCGACTCCAAATTATTCTCCTTTAATTTTAAAGTGCAGGCAACACCATTTTATGCACAGGTAATTTTCCTAAGACAGAGGTATAGTATAAAAAGAATAAATTAGAGCTAAATTTCCATGCAATGGAAAGAAAAGGAGGGAAAAATCCAATGTGAGGTGAAAGTTCGATCTTGTTCAGGGGAAGGATATCAATTAATTTTTTATGTGGAAAAAGTATAAATATATTTATTACTCTCTTTACTTCTGTATTTTTTGTGTATCATGAGTTGGAGTTACCTGTCAGGTAACCCTTTTCTCAATAGTGAATCTCAGGAGACAGGCTACCTACCCATACCATTGGTCCTTGGGAGAATAAAGCCTACCTTCTCCAACCCAGTAGTATTCTGTAATTTCATATCTTGGAGAAGAGGGAGTGGGATATCCCCAGAGAGGATATTTAGGATTTTTTCTCTCCCAGAAGGCCCTGGGCTCCTTGCTTAAAGCGATCTAGTTTTGCTTCAGTAACCAGCTTTATGTTCCCAGAATGACAGTGAGTGACAGACCCAATGGAATCACGAAAGATATTTGCTACACCCTCATTACAGAGCAAGGACCTTCTGCCTGCCTTACATTTGCATAAAGAATAGGGCCACTCTAGTGACTCTTCAGAAGTAAACAATAAGCTTCTCTTGCAAACAATATAAAAATGTCTTACCCTGCTACATGTACAATATCATTAATACTGCATTGGTGCATAGCAAAGGGCTCAAAACGTGGTTAATTCCTTTTTCTTCTCTCTTTAGTTACCACCATTCCTGGTATTTGTCCCACTTCTTCTAAGATTCTTTTTGATCCAAGAGTCTTTTTCTTCTGAATCCCACATAGCTATTTTCCATTCAAGTGAATCAATAAAGAAACAATAGAGTGAAGGAAATGGATTTTTAAGGCTAAATCCAAGAGTGAGGTGCAAGACCAAGGTAAGTGAGGGTGGGAGATGGGAAAGAGCTAATGAAGAGTATTAGAAATAGAGTTCAAAGGAGCAGGTGAATTCTTTGCTTGCAATGAGAAGTGCGAGTTGGTGTTACTTTGTAATTATGCCTAATGTCAAAACGTCTTGAATCTGATATCATATGAATATATTTTTTTCATCTTTGGATAGTTAGACATGTTTTAGATGTTAGGAATTAATCTATATTTGTATCTATATTTATTCTGGATAAATCAAAATGTAACATAAAACTTCATCAGCAGAATATGAAACTTTATTCTTTAAAACTGAAAGTTTAAGGTCAGGAACTGTGGCTCAAGCCTGTAATTCTAGCATTTTGGGAGGCTGAGGCAAGAGGATTGCTTGTGGTCAAAAGTTTGTGACTGGCCTGAGAACATAGCAAGACCCTCATCTCTACAAAATATAGAATAATTAGCTGGGCATGGTGGCACACATCTGTAGTCCCAGCTACTTGGGAGACTGAGGCAGGAAGACTGCTTGAGCCCACGAGTTTGAGGTTGCAGTAGCTATGAAGATGTCACTGCACTCTAGCCTGGGTGACAGAGCAAAACCTTGTCTCAAAAAAACAAAGAAACAAACAAAAAAAACACACACAAAAAACTAAGAGCTTAAAATTGCCTTCGCCACACTACTCATTTTAATCCTATTATGAAAAATCTCAAACATTCACAAAAGTAGAGAGATTAGTATAATGAACCTTCGTACATGCATAATCCATATTAAAAAATTGTCAGTATTTTGCCATACTAGCTTTATCTAATATCATTTTATTTCTTTTTTGTCACTAAAGTATTTTAAGGCAGATCCAAAACTTCATGAGACTTTATCCCTACATATTTATAATTCTACTTATTTTTAATTAAATTATTGATTAAGTAGTTAACAGAAAACAGGATATTACAGGAAGTATCTAGTGAAGTGCAAAGTATAGCAATTAATCTTTTCTCATTTCATCAAAGAGAGCAGCAGGGCTCTAGTAATATCAGTTATGTTTAGAAATGGAAATTTTTAAAAAATCAAAAACAAGGAAGCAATTTTAAGTATTCTTACAGCTCTTACTTCTGTCTTCCTTCCTCTTGACGTATTCCCCCATTAACAACTGGTTACTTCTCATCACTTTTGCCTTCAGTGTAAATAGGATATATGTAAATCATACCTGTTAACTCAGCAAGGGATTGGCAGTGTCCTAGGACACAGTTCCAACAGAAATTTTCATTTATCAAGCAATCTGTCTGGAAGAACTTACTAGTCCTTTACATGTTAGCACTACCACTTATGTTATTATTATAACTATATATTTATCAGTATTTAAAAATAATTTGCCTTAGCTTTAGATGGAAAAGGAGACTAAGAAATAAAATACCCATTGTTGATGAAGGTATATATGATGAGTATTCTCATATATTTCTGGTGGGAGTACGTTTAATACATTTAAACAAAAACTTATTTGACAATAATACTTGAATATCAAGTTTCAATATTTGGTATCTTAAATTATGTTAGCCTGTTGTTAACTAAACAGGATAAAAAATTATTGATGTGGAGATGACCCTCTCTCTACCACAAGAGAAAATGCTGACTTTGTTTATTTCATTCCAGCCTCAGCCAACTTTCTCCTAGAAGAGGGTCGTCTCTGCCACACTGCAGTGATGGACTTCTGCGATGTGGAATTCAAAATTGGAAAGGGGTAGGGGAAAGAGAAAAACTAAATTGATCTGGAGTAATTAAAAAAATAACAGGTGGAGAGGGGGTAGAGAGAAAGAGAAAGCGGTTGAAAAAAGGGGAAGAGAGAATATTGAAATGTTGTTTGTAAACAAGAGGCTTTCCAGAATACTGTGGGTTTGCATTGCAAAAACTTGAAGAGGAAAAAAAAAACGATGTGGGAAGTGTTACTTGGGTATATGAAAGGAATTTATTAACAATTTTAGAAGACAACCAAGTAAATTATTAGAATTCCTTTTAAAACTGTTTTGGCTATTTGGACTACACTTCTTTGAAAGTATTTCCAATTATCCACAAACATTTTTCTATGCATGAAAGCATCTTTTTGATGACAACATAAGGTTGTATTCATTGAATGTACTGTAGTTAATGTACCGTTCCTGTATAATTGGATTTATATTATTTCCAATTTTCTGCTATTAAAAAGAACATATTTATGCTCATAGTTTCTTTCTTACTTAAGATTCTTTTCACTAGGATAGATTTGCAGAAGTAGAATTATAGTGTGAAAGTTATAAATGTTTTATTTTATCCAATTATTTTTTGTTGAAATGTATCAACTTATACATATTCCCCACCAAAAATATATGAGAATAACCTTCATGTATACTTTAATTAACATTGGGTATTTTATTTCTTAGAGTATTTTTTATGTGATTGTTTCCACAGTTTTCATTATGCTTACCAGATCATACATTGGATAAACTTTCCTATTCTCTTAAAAAATTAGGACTATCCTCTTAAATTACTTCGTATTCACTTCTTAGGGAAATCTTTAATAGATCCATCCCTTATGTTTTTCCCAAGCTATCTTTTCTACTTTTTTTCCTTTCTCCCTGCCTTCCTGCTTTCTTTCCTTTCCTTTTTTGGTAAAGCTGTTCTATATTTATTTTGGAATAATTTTAAAAGAACAACAACAAACTCTACTCTGGATCTTGAGCATTTTCAGCAATGCAAAGGAAATCATTGACTGACGAAGTCTCCTTGCCCCATTTCATGTATCTCGTTTGTGTTTCAAAGGAATACAGAAATAAAATCTGATCTGTTCTGTACAAAATGCCCTTCAAATATATGAAGATAGCAGCTGAGTAGTCTCTTCTCTACACCAAAGAGCCACAGCGACTTTAACCTTTCCACAGGAAAAAACATTTTCGAATGCTTTATTAACTCGCTCAACTTTCTCTGGACACACTCTTTGCTCATTCTCAGAACTGAAAACAAAATTTTAGGGGTGGTGTTATTCTCATTTGTACAACTACAACTGAAAATAATTGTCCATTATGTTGGAAATATCCTTTAGGAATGAATTCACGCAATTGCCTAAACTTGCTCAGTTTCAGTAAACTGTTTTGATTTTCTTGAAGAGAAGTATGTACTGCATCATGGCTTTTCATAGAGTGGTTGTGAAAATTAATGATATTTATGAAGTGTATAGAACATTGGCTTGCACAGAGTAACGTTCAATACGTGTTAGTTGTATATCAGTAACTCACATACTACTTTAGCTTCCAGGATACACAGATATAATCAGTATAGATTTTCTGGTTATATTTATCCACATCCTCATTAAAAGTCTTATTCTTTTGTATTTATTTTAATAACATTATAAATTAATGATAATTCTATAAAGGTCTGATTTGAACTGAATTCAGTGGAACTATTACTTTTCTTTCCTTTTTCTTTTCTTCTTTATTATTTATTTTTTCTCTTTTTATTTTTATTTTATTTTATTATTTTTTTTTGAGACAGAGTCTCACTGTGTTGCCCGGGCTAGAGTGAGTGCCGTGGCGTCAGCCTAGCTCACAGCAACCTCAAACTCCTGGGCTCAAGCGATCCTCCTGCCTCAGCCTCCCGAGTAGCTGGGACTACAGGCATGGGCCA
>CAUYSK010083470.1:0-31406 GCA_963575035.1 Avahi laniger | reverse complement strand
CAGAGTGCTAGGATTACAGGCGTGAGCCACCGCGCCCGGCCTGGATAATGGCTTTTTTAAAAAAAACTTATTATGGAGATTTCAAATATACACAAAAGTAGAAAGACTAGTATAATAACTTCCATGTACCTATCAGTAATTTTCAATATGGTCAGTCTTATTTTATGCTCTTCACCTTCTCCTTCCCTACTCTCAAACCTAATCCCAGGCATATTATTTTATTTAATTTATCATTTCATCCCTAAATACTTGAGTACTAACATTTTTATTTTTAAAATTGTTAAAAATTTATTTATTTTTTTATTTATTTATTTTTGAGACGGGGTCTTGCCCTGTTGCTTAGGCTAAAGTGCATTGGCATCATCATAGCTCATTGCAGCCTCAAACTCCTGGGCTCAAGTGATCCTCCTGACTCAAGTGATCCTCCTAGCTCAACTTCCCGAGTAGCTGGAACTATGGGCATGTGCTACCATGGCCAGCTAACTTTTTTATTTTTTGTAGAGATAGGGTCTCACCATGTTGCCCAGGCTAATATCAGACTCCTGGCCTCAAGCAATCCTCCTGCCTCATCTTCCCAAAGTGCTAGGATTACAGATGTGAGCTACTATACCCAGCCTTATTTATTTTTAAATTTTTATTTTTATTTCTTTATTTTTTTAGAGACCGGGTCTCGCTCTGGTGCCTAAGCTGGAATGTAGTGGCATAGTCTTAGGTCACTGCAGCCTCAAACTCCTGGGCTTAGGGGATCTTCCTCTCTTGGCTTCCCGAGTTGCTGGAACTATAGGCATGCACCACCATATCTGGCTGATTTAAGAGAAATTTTTTTGTAGAAACATGGTCTTAATATGTTGCCCAGGCTGGTTTCAAACTTCTGGCCTCAAGCAATCTTCCTTCCTCGGACTCTCAAAGTGCTGAGATTACAGGTGTGAACCACCATGCCCAGCCAACATTTGTTTTTAATCACATGAGTATATTTACTTTTTTTTTTTTTTTACTTTTTAATTATGGATACATAATAGTTGTATATCTTTATAGGATACATGTGATGTTTTGATACAGGCATACAAGGTAAATTAATTAAATCAGGGTAATTGGGGTATCCATCACCTCAGGCATTTAACATTTCTTTGTGTTGTATATTTACTTTTTTTTAAAATTATTTAAGACCTTTATTAACAGGTGCTTGCAGTTTGTTGACTTTTTTGAAAAAATCGGGTTGTAAACTTTTATTACAAATTAAAAATGAAGTTCTTAAAAATCTCAACTTGACCAGCTATGAAACAATTTAAAAACCTCTAAAGGCGTATTGAGAAAAACTGGGCTTTTTTAAAAAACACGTTTGTTATTACCAAAAAAGACGTCTTTAGGTAAAAATAATAAAAACCCCATGCTGCATAGATAATGCAGATAGTTCTAGTTATCTAGTCAATGGGCAAAAAGCAAGCACTTAAGGTCTTCAGCGCCAATCCTTTCTTCATTTCTTATTACTGGAATTTCATATTCATTTCTTCTTGTTGGATGACTAAACCAAACAATGATAGAGATGGTAAGCCGGCATTTGCTCAGCCCCGCCATGCTCAGCCTTGGGAACGGATGAATTCTCAGCTGGTGGATCGGCTGCTTTTGTCTCTTTGCCATCTTGTGGTTTAGGGTTTTCTGGGCCTCTGCGACAGTAATTGGGTAATTGAAGTTGCGACAGTAAGACATTGAGGCGGCTGCTGATTTCGGGTGTCATCTCCTCGATTCTCCTTATCCTCTTCACTGCCGTCCTCTCCGGCCTGTCTTTGGTGAGGAGGGCCCCTGCGAAATCGTGGTCTATAACCCCATACATATTTTGTCTTACCGGTGGTCTACCTTGTTCTCCTGCCACCTAGTTGTCAGCACCCTCCATTGCTTCTCCTTGCACAGGAGGGTTAGAATACTGTGGTTGACGCCCAGAGGGTCTCCGCATGTAGTAAGGTGGGAACCTTCACCTGTGGTAGGGCCGGCATTATTTGGGCCTGGCCTTCAGGAGCACTCTCCCACCCTCGTTCTTTTCCCCACTCTCACTCTTCTGGTAATTCTGCTGGTAATTGCGTGGAGGACCCCTGCGACGTGGATAGCGTCTATAATGGTTAGAGTCTGTTGCGTATTTACTGCCTTGAACTGGAATTGCACCAGGGCCTGTAACATTTGCTGTCTCCGCACCCTTTCCTCCTTCAACAACAGCAAACTCCACAGTCTCTCCATGTCCTACGCTGCAAAGGTACTTCCTGCGGTTATTCTTCTTTATGGCAGTCTGGTATACAAATACATCTTCCTTGGTGTCATTCCTGTTGATGAAACCATATCCATTTCTTACATTGAACCATTTTACTGTCCCCAAAACCTTCGTTGGGATGACCTTGTCCCAGCCAGCAGACACCTGCCCACATGAGGCCGCCTAGGCCACCACTCCCTGCACCGCTGATCGTGGTTCCAGCTTGGTGTCGGCAGTGCTGAGGGCGAGGGGCGGCGGGCGGCTGCTGGGTCTCGGCCTCGGCCTCGCTGCTCGTGGTTGCAGTGATGGTGACTGGGGCCAGAGATTCAACATCAAACATTAATGTACATGCGTTTATAATATTAACATTTGGTATTTGTATTGTCAGTTAGATTTTAGAACTCTTAATGTTTAAAAATGTTATTGTAGAGACCCAAGATGAAAAGAGCATGAGCTTTAAGAGTCTTAAAGATATGAATTTGAACACATTTCATAACTTACTAGCTTTGGGGAAATTAACCCCTGATGAGCTCAGTTTCTTCATCTGTTAAAACTTACTTAGTAAAACTTAGTGTGCATAAGGTTGTTCATAGTAATAAGTGAGAACGTGTTCGAAAAGCACTTAGCACTAATTATAGGTACTCGTGTAAATGGTAACTATTATTGTTATTGATGTTGTTTTTATTATTAAAAACATGGATTCATTCTTTTCCTCAATTTTGAATTCTTCCCAGTCAAATGACAACTTTCTTCTCGCCACTTATCGGTGCCAGGCGAATACCACTAGGCTGGAACTCAAGGTAAAAATGCTAGAAGTTACCTAATGTTTGAACTTTTCCCACCCTTTGTATATCTTACAACATATTATATTATATTATTTCTTTGCATTGAATTTCTCCCCAAAACGAATTATTTTGGAGTAATGACTTTTGAATGACCAGTTAAGTTTTAATTTAGCCCAAACCACAATATATGTTATTATAGTATTCAATTACCTTCTTTAAAATTATTGATCTTAAAGTTTCTTCTTACTGAAAATTTTTTCCTTATTTTTTATTATGGAAACTTTTAAACATATATAAAAGTAATGGATTCCTATGTATTTATCACCTACCTTCAGCAATGATGAATTCATGGCAATTTTGTTTCTACTTTTCTTACCGCCCCAAATTACTTTGAAGCAAACACAAGATGTTTATGATTTAATTTGTAAATATTTTAGTATGTATGTCTAAAAAAATACTTGTACTCTTTTTTAAACATAACTACAACACTATTATCACACCTAAGGAAAAATTTAAAATAATTCCTTAATATTATCAAATATTTAGTGTACAGATTCCACTGATTTTTGTTGTTACTGATTGTTTGATCCATTCATCATCCAAATAACTAATTTAGTTATTAATATATTTGGGCGTTCACCCTATATTTTCCTACTATCTAATATAGATTTTGCTGATTGTACTCCAGCGATGTCATTTATTTCCATCTATTCTAGAGAAAACCTTTTAAAGTTTTCTTTAGCAATTTAATAACATAATCATTTTTATAATTAAATATTGAATGTAACACACAAATCTATTTTAGTTATTTGTAGTGTGAGATTTTTAAAAATTTTTAGTTTTTATATACCTATGATTTAAAAATTAAGGACTATAATTGTTTTTCCTGGTGTTGCTGATGTTTTGAAACTCAAACTATTTTTTTTCAGGAGAGATGCTGTTATACAATAATTTTTTTCACACGTGGTCAAGGAAGTTCCAGTTAAATGTAATTTTTTCCCTAAATAATCCATTTTTGTCTGCATAAGTTCCCTGTCATATATTTTGAAAGAAAAATTGAAAACTGGGATAAATTTATTTCTAAAAGAATATACTTAAGCATATTTTCTAAGTGGCCTAATTAAACGTTTTAAATTATAAATCACTGAGCAAGTTTGTGCCAATAAATTTGAAAGTAGGCCCAAAACTTTTCTAAAAGCAATATTCCTTTTTTTTATTAATAATTGAATACAATAATTTTAAAGTACAGAGAAAAAAATAAATGCCTAAAAAAAAGCCAAGAAAATTATGAAAAGGTCTCAACACAATATTCCTAATAAAGGGAAAAAAATTATGAAAAGGAAGAAAAGTTGGTGGAACTTGCTTTGCCATATAATAAAACATTCTATAAAACTATCATAACAAAAATAATGGGGCGTATTTCCAAGCCTAAATAAATAGGCCATGTAACAGAATAGAGTCTAGAATTAGATTCCAGCACACATTTATGGTAATTTAATGTATGACATTTCTATTTAGGGAGAAATTCTATTAAATTACTATTTCTATTTAAAAACTGGTGTTTGCAAAGCTGGCATTCATCTGGAAGAAAGTTAAGTGGATTCTTATCTTACTCCATAAATAAATTCAGATGAATTAAGTACCTAGTTATTTAAAAAGAAGAAAATTTGTCTTCCAGATAATAGGTAATTATCAATAAAATACAAAGACAGCCTATAAATTGTTTTTATTTTCCTTTGAGACAGAGTCTGGCTCTGTTGCCCTGGCTAGAGTGCCGTGGCGTCAGCCTAGCTCACAACAACCTCAAACTCCTGGGCTCAAGCGATCCTCCTGCCTCAGCCTCCTAAATAGCTGGGACTACAGGCATGCACCACCATGCCCGACTAATTTTTTCTATATATATATTTTTAGTTGTCTGGCTAATTTCTTTCTATTTTTAGTAGAGACATGGTCTCACTCTTGCTCAAGCTGGTCTCGAACTCCTGACCTTGAGCGATCCACCCGCCTCGGCCTCCCAGAGTGCTAGGATTACAGGTGTGAGCCACCGCGCCCAGCCTATAAATTGTTTTAATTAAGGAATATAGGCAAATGATAATGAATAGGCAATTCACAGAAGAGGGAATCAAAATAGTTAACAAAAAAGTCCTACTTCATTATTAGCTAGGGAAATTCAAATGAAAATAACAAAAAGCAATTTCTGCTTATCAAACAGATTTGCAAAACATGTTAAAGAACAATATCATTAGGTGACATGAATGACTGTCAATCATAGCTGGTGGAAAGATAAATTGTTATAGCCACTTTGGAAAATAGGTCATAGCCTCATTTGACAGAATCTATTTAATAGCAATAAATTCACAGTAATATACAGACAGATGTGTATAAAATTAACTGCAGCATTTCTTCAAGAGGCAGAAAAGTGGAACCAAAGTGAATACTCAAATGATTGAATGGTTGAATAAATAACTACTTACCTACACCATGGATATTTAATGGAATATTATATAGCTACTACAAAGCATGAGTTGATCTATACCTGTTAACATGGAGGAAATTTCATGAAAAACACAAAATACAGATAAAATCCCTATGCATTTGTATATATTTGTATCTATGAATACTAAGAGAGTTATGAAAAGAAACATACCTATCTGGTACAGCAGGTGATACAGTATGGGGAAGGCATAAGTGGGATGAAAGGACAGGGGACGTGATAGTAACAGGAGAGGCAGAGATAAGGGGGGAAAAGTGAATTTTGGAAATGAAAGCAAAGATGTCTATAGTATAAATTGAACTTATTCATGTGAAATTATCTATTTTTTTTTGTACTTATGCATAGAGAGACATGAAAGGATAACTTCCAAAATGGTTACAATGATCATCTCTGGGTGGGGGGATTTCAGGTGACTTGCATCTTTGTCCAAATTTTTCTTTATTGCTTGACTTTCTGAATAATGAATATTAATTGTTATATTTATTATTAGAAAATAAAAACTTTTTCATGGAAAAATTGTTATATTCATGATTAAATCTCTTTTTATTGTGAAAAAATTCTGTTTCCAATGTGAGCTTACCCTTTAAAAATAAACCCCAAAATATAGGTTTGTTAAATCTATTTTTTATTGTCTTTATATATTTTTATTCATTACTTTTCTTTTTCTTTTATTTTTCCTCTCTCCCTAGTCAGAGCAATATTTATTTGCAATGCAACATTTGCAAAAACTCTTGCCATAAACTTTTATTTATATTTCTCACTTAGGTAAAACATTGATTTTTTTTTCCTCATGCCACAAAAAGTGTGAATTAAAATATCAGATTAGAGAGGTTACCTTTGTAGTACAAGAGGTACTACAATCTATCCCATGAATTGGAACAGAGAGGAATGGAAAGGAGGGCCAGAGGAAGAATCTAGACAATTTTCCAACTCCTCTTATACTAGGTCTCAGTTTAGTGAATTATTATTTTCTATTAAGAGTTTTGAAATCTCAGGATATCCAACCTGCCATATTCAAAATAACTCAAAAGACTTTTCCAGTCCAAATATGCCATAATTAGATTGTGGGTATGCATCTCTGTTTTCACAGAAAATTAAGAATTAAGTTCTTAGAAACATTTTGTTCTGTCAGTAGATTTTTATATTAAAAATAGTTACATGCTATAATGATCTCATTTCTGAGAAAAAGTATTTCGTATAAGTTTTATTGTATAAGTATTTCATATAAGTTATTTTGAAAACTTACTTATCAACAAAATATCTGATTTTAGCCATTTTTATGTGAATCTTATAAAATATTAACATAGAGAAGTGATGGGATAGATAGTATGTGAGAATATATGTCTTGGAATGGCGTAGTGGTGGAGATAACTTATAGATTAATTAATTTTGCTATTGACTACCAAAAATCTTTTTAATTTTCCTTTAGTGACAAAATGTAGTTGTTTGACAAAATGTAGTTGTTTAATGGAATGTCATAATATCCTTCAAAATAGTATAGAAGAGAATAAGGCATAAATACTTGATAACTTGTGTTGAACATTTGAAGATGTGTTTATGTTGCTACATATTCTTTTCTTTCCTCTTTAATGTTGAATCAGATTCGCTCAATTGAAGGCCAGTATGGCACACTTCAAGCATACGTGACTCCAAGAATTCAGCCCAAAACCTGTCAGGTCCGCCAGTACCACATCAAACCTCTTTCACTCCATCAAAGAACTCACTCTATTGATCATGACAGGTAGGACAAAAGAAAGAGCAGTTTATTTTTAGGATATTACACAATTCAGATAAACTTGATTTATATTTTTATAGTATAAATTCTGGTAGTTCTTTCTATATCTTAAAAATGAAATAAATATTTTAAATGGTATGGATTTAGTATTTCTAATAAATATAAGATTCTTTGTCTTATTTTAGAAACTGGTTTGAGTTGGAGTTTCCTATCTTTCTCATATATTACCATTCTGAGATCATTATAAGAGTAGTAGTTCTCTCTCTCTCAAACATCTGTTGTGAGCAAATACTGTCTAGGTTAGATCTAAGAGTAGTTGTCTGTGAATAGGACCTTCATTGTATTAGCCTCAAGCATATTTCCTTTCTGTTTCTCCTCACAGATTAGTGGTAGAACCATTGGTTGTTGTAGTCCTTTTTATTTCTGACTTTCATTCCAACTTAAGCATCCTTCTGTTTGTAGTTTTTTGGGACTGGAGAACATGGGCTTAAATGAAAGAGAAGGGAAAGAGGTGAACAATTATTATTTACTTTGTGCTATGTATTGTGCTAAGTGTTTATGTATTATCATTTAATTCTTACACCAGTTTGTACAGTAATGTCTCCGTTTTACAAGTGACAAACGGAGGCTTAGAAAAGCAAGTAACTTGCTAATAAAAGGACCAAAGGTATGAATTGAGGCCAAAGCCCATGTTCTTTTATTGCAGCTTGTCATTTTAAAGATATATAATTTAAATAAGATGTAAAGGGAAATATTCCTACTAATATTTCTTAAAAACATTAAAGAGAATAGATTCTTTTTGGGATATCTTCCTACTTAAAAATCAAAGTTGGTATTAATGGATTCAACATGGTGTGCTTTACAGAATAGCAAATTGAGAATCAAGGGATTTGGATTATAATCTGTTCCTATGTGACGTTAGGGACATAATTTCTCTGGATTTTATTTTTTTCATCTGTAAATGAGAGGGTTGGTCTGGATGATCTCAAAAGTTCCTTCTAGCTTTTAAATTTCTTTTTTTTTTTTAATTTTTATTTATTTAAGACACAGGGTCTTGCTCTGTTGCCCAGGCTGAAATGCAGTGGTGCAATGATAGCTTACAGCAGGTTTGAACTCCTGGGTTCAAGTGATCCTCCTGCCTCAGGCTCCCAAGTAGCTAGGACTAGGACTATAGGCTTGTGCCACCACACCCAGCTAATTTTTTTTTTTTTGTAGAGATAAAGTCTGACTATGTGCCTAGGCTAGTCTCAAACTCCTGGGCTCAAATGATCCTCCTCCCTCAGCCTCCCAAATGCTGGGATAATAGTCATCAGCCACCATGCCTAGCCAAGATTTCTTAATTCTGTATCTTATTAAAGTTCTTCAGAACTTTTCATTCCATAAACTTTGTATTTTCTTAACTCTTTAAAATTATCCATTTGATTTATTTTAAATTTATTTGATTTATTTTACAACCTTTTGCAAGATAGAAAGTATGATCCCACATCTCTGTAAGATAGAAGGTGTTATTCTCTAACTTGCCTAGTGACACACACCCAGTAAATAATGGAGCAAGGTTTTACATCCATGCCTACCTTACCCAAAAGCCCAGTTCTTTGCCTTCACATTGTACTGATTCTTTTACTAAGGAGATTCTTGTGTAAGTATGTTTGGTAGTTTATATAGTATAAATACTAGATGAACTTTTAAAAAATAAAATCTACCTGAGTAAACTGAATTTTACTTGTAAAGCCTGTTATAATGAAAAAAAGCTATTTACGTATATCATTTGACTGAATATTAAGACACCTAGCGTAAGTGCAGGTATAAACAAGTGTTTAAATTTTTTTTTCAGGAAATTGGAGTGTTCATTTATTTGATGTGTGAGATTAATCTGAGAAAATTAAATGGGTTCTTATGTTTGTTTAACTACTGTTACAGAATTTTGCGTATTTATGCATACATATAATACTTCCACGTATTCTCCCACACAAATGTGTACCTCTGTCATTAAATTACAGACCCATGAATACGCTGACTCTAACAGGCCAGTTCAGTTTTGCTGAAGTTCACTCCTGGGTGGTTTTTTGCCTGCCTGAAGTTCCTGAAAAACCTCCTGTAAAATGTGTGACATTATACTTTCAGAACACCTTCCTGGATACACAACTTGAAAGTATCTACAGGTAAATCAAAATTATTACTGGTTCATAAGTATTGTTTTATATAAATGTAGCTTCTAGGTTTTCATTTGTTCTAAGGCAGAAATAATTTACAAAAAATATGATTGGAAACCTATACTGTTCAAGAGAATCTATTGAAAAACAAGTAGAATTAGTAAGTTTAGAAAAGTGATTGAGTAAAGATGAATATGCAAAGATCAATACCTTTCCTGAGTTCCCAAGAATAACGTTAGAAAATAAATTGCTTAAAAAACCCTTTCAGAGGCCGGGCGTGGAGGCTCATGCCTGTAATCCTAGCACTCTGGGAGGCTGAGGCGGGTGGATCGTTCTGAGCTCAGGAGTTCGAGACCAGCCTGAGCAAGAGCGAGACCCTATCTCTACTAAAAATTGAAAGAAATTGGCCAAACAACTAAAAATAGAAAAAAAAAAAATTAGCCGGGCATGGTGCCATGTGCCTATAGTCTCAGCTACCTGGGAGGCTGAGGCAGGAGGATTGCTTGAGCCCAGGAGTTTGAGGTTGCCGTGAGCTAGGCTGATGCCACGACACTCGCCCCAGGCAAGAGAGTGAGACTCTGTCTCAAAAAAAAAAAAGCAAACCCTTTCAGAGTAGCAATAATAACAAAGTAGCCACATAAAATCTGTTAGAATCGGGGTGGGAGGGGGGACAAGGGCAATGTAACCTACACATTTGTACCCCCATAATATGCAGAAATAAAAAAAATAAAAAACATAGAGGAAAATACAAAAAAGCATTGAAAACAAAACAAAACAAAAAAATCTGTAAGAATATTCTTAATTTGAAATACATAGAATTTATATAAAGAAAACTATAAAATTTTATTGACATAAAAGATTAAATGGAGTAATCAGTAGTCATCAAAATGAAGCCATTGTAAAAGACTGTTAAAGATCAGTGCTACCCAAAATGATTTGAATATTCTAATTCTAATAAAAATTCCAGTTGAATTTCTTTATGCAAAACTATAAGATACCTTAGAACATGTAGGCTTTTTGAAACTAACATGTTACAGTGTGGAGGTCATTGTATCTTTTACATTCTTTACAGCTTCTAGTTGCCTTCACCTCCTTCTCTGCTGTTACTTCTCATCTCTCATAAGCTCTAATAATTTTTCTCAATTTCTTAATGCAGTGGAGGCTAAAAATTTCCTTCTTCCTTTTTTTTTTTTTTTTTTTACCTATTAATGTGAAATGGCCTATTTCTTGGGCAAGGCTAGTATCTCTGCACCTGTTCTTTGAGCTTGGACCCTCTGGCTTCTTCAGGGTCTTTGTATTCTCATTCTTACATCTGTAGGTTTGCTTTTGTTTGTGTTTGTTTGCTTTATGTTGTGGGGGACAGAGCTTCTTATCCTCTCTTTGCCTTTGCCTCCTAAGGATTTTTACCCTAAGCAGATAAAAGAGGTATTCCATTATACTTCCTGCTCCCTAGTTGACACTTTATCATGCTAAGTTCTAGAAACAGCAGTGAACACATAATTTTATCTCAGAATTTAGCCTTTTGGGATCAAGAAGTCTTCAGAAATCTAATTGGTTTTAACATCAGTTCTGTGTGTTTCTCTGTACCCTCCAAGGAAGCTTATCTGTGTCTAAACCTGTAATAATTTCTCCTGTTTTGAAGTACCACAGTGAACCTCACTCACTAATCCTAGCAAACAATTCAACATGCTCCTAGCATATTATGTACTTCTATAACAGCATACCTTTGCTCTTTACCATTCTGTGTCTTTAAATTTTTTTCCTTAACAGTCAAAACTATTTCTCCTTCAAGGCTCAACTTAATAGTGACTTTTTTTTTTTTTTTTTTGAGGCAGAATCTCACTCTGTTGCCCGGGCTAAAGTGCCATGGCGTCAGCCTAGCTCACAGCAACCTCAAACTCCTGGGCTCAAGCGATCCTCCTGCCTCAGCCTCCTGAGTAGCTGGGATTATAGGCATGTGCCACCATGCCCAGCTAATTTTTTCTATATATTTTTAGCAGTCCAATTAATTTCTTTCTATTTTTTTAGTAGAGACGAGGTCTTGCTCTTGCTCAGGCTGGTCTCGAACTCCTGAGCTCAAACAATCTGCCCGCCTCGGCCTCCCAGAGTGCTAGGATTACAGGCGTGAGCCACCGCGCCCGGCCAATAGTGACATTTTTGAAGCTTTGATTCTTTTCTCTTTTCCCATAGCATATTATTCTTACCTGTCTTTTGTATTGTTATTTGCTTAAAGTATATAATAATTTTTATGTAGGCTTCTCTCTCTAAGTTACACGGTTTCCTCCTGGGCAGAGTCTATTTTTAATTATCTTTGTATGTATCCTCCAAGGACCTACCGTGTAGGTTTGCACATAGTAGATGCTCAACAAATGTTTTTTAGATCCCTGATGAAATACATGTATATGGAAGTAGTGTGGAAGCATGTGCTCAGGAGGCAGACATACTTAGGTTTAAATCTTGGCTTTGTTACTCACCAGCTATGTGACCTTAGCTGATTACTTAACTCTCTGAGCTTTAGTTTTCTTTTCTGAGGAATGGAAATAATAGCACTTCCTTGAACTGTTGTGATGATTAAAAGAAGATAAACTATGTGAGTCATTCCACGGTGCCTCACACTGTGTAAGTGTTTACTAAATATCATTGTTAAGATTAAAGACTCATAAAAATGTCATGATTTCTAAAACATAATTAGGATCAAAATAGTAGGGGTGTATTATTCATCTTTCTAGGAAAAAACAATTAGCATTTGCCCACACTTACTGAATATCAATGATTTGTGTGTCTGTGTGTGTGTGAGAAAACAAAATGAACAGGCAACATTGAATATATGAAAGATGGTATATATTATTTAGGAAACTTGGTCATCATAAAAAGGAAGAAAATGGGCTTAACCAAATAAAAGGAATTTATTGGCTCACATAAAAGTATAGCAGTAATCTGCCTCAGACACAAGTATATCAAATTAACTGATGTCATCAAGACTTTATCTCTTTCCATTGCTCAGTTCTGCTTTTGTCTTTTCTTTGCTTTACCACGTAGCCACCAGCAGTTTCTGGAATCTAGCCTTATGACTTTTCAGCTGCCATAGAGCCTCTCTTTTCCCCTAGTTCTAGTAACAGTTCCAGAATTTAGTAGTATTGTCAAGCTGTGAATCCCTGTAGTCAGGGTTATGGAATATACTGCTAAATGCTTTCTCCTGAAGTCCCAAAAATGGATTGAGGCCCCTGCCACTGAAGCTATACTGACTGAGAAGGGGGAGGCAGAGAGGGAGAAGGAATAATTCCCTAAAGAAAAATAAGGGTCCTGTGGCCATAAGCTGTGGCAATGGATGCTGGCATGTAAAAACAGCAGATGCCACTCTTTCAGGTTTGATATCAGATTTCTTTTAAGAATGAAACATAGGCCAGGTGTGGTGGCTCACACCTGTAATCCTAGCGTTTTGGGAGGCTGAGGTGGGAGGATCATTTGAGGCCAGGAGTTTGAGACCAGCCTGGGTAACATAGTTTGAGACCAGCCCGGGCAAGAAATAGAAAAAGTTATCCAGGCATGGCAGTGTGCTCTGTAGTCCCAGCTACTTGGGAGGTTGAGACAGGAGGATCACTTGAGCCCAGGAGTTTAAGGTTGCAGTGAGCTATGGTGATGCCACTGCATTCCAGCCTGGGCGACAGAGCAAGACCTTTAGAGAATGCAGCATATAGTCATGCGTAATTTGTGTGATTACATCAAAGAAAAACATACTGTGTATAAGTAAGCAATTCCAAATATATTATAAGAGGTTAGCTATTGGAAATATTAGTGAAAATGAAAAAAGTTGTCTTAAATGAAGTACTTACATAAATTGTCATATCTTTAGGAGGTGTATATCTAGCATATTTTGTTTAGTTTTACGAGTGTGTTCAGAAGCTGAATTCATATAGTAAAGGATTACATATTTAAATATGCTTCATATTAATGATATATGTATACAGAGAAATCTAAAATCAAATGAAATCTAAACACTAATACACTTAGAAATAAAATATGTATTTACTGGACCACTTCCTTCTATAGCTCTTCTTTTAAAAATATATTAATTTTATAGAAAAGGAGAAGGAGTTTTTAAATCTGACAACATTTCTACTATATCCATCCTAAAAGATGTGCTTTCTAAAGAAGCTACGAAAAGGAAAATTAACCTCAACATAACATACGGTAAAAATAAAGAAAAATTAATTATTCTTTCTGATTTTTGTTGTTGTTACCATAATAATGTTTGTGATCAAAGTGACTTATCTAATTGTGCCTGGCCAACTCCTTCTAGAGATAAATGAAGTATCAGTCAAACACACTTTAAAGCTAATCCACCCAAAGTTGGAATACCAGTTGCTTTTGGCTAAGAAAGTGCAGTTAATTGATGCTTTAAAAGTAAGTACATGTGTTGTGGACTCACGATCATTATTTTAAGTAATGGAGTTTTAAAAATTATGAATACTTTCATATTACACTGGATTGATTTTTGAATATTAAAGTGCTTCTGTTTTTACTTTTAAATAAGGAATTGCAGGTTCATGAGGGAAATACAGACTTTCTGATACCAGAATATCGCAGTATTCTAGAAGAGGCAGATCATCTACAGGAAGAATACAAAAAACAACCTGCACATCTTGAAAGACTCTATGGTTAGTGGACTGTTCTAGAATACCATGTCATATTTCTTTTTAACTGGTTATGTTCGCAAGGATCATGTGAGAGAAGCTGGACAAAAAGAGACAAAGATTACAGCAGTCATGAACCAATGATAACTAGTTTATTGCCCAGAATATTTCTGTATTTTCTCAAGCTAGTTTAATATTTGTACTTGATAAAATACAAGTAAAAAGAAGTAAAATAAGTGCGCTGTGATGAATTTGTATATTGTGAAGAAACCTGGTATAAAATGAATATAACCTAAGAAGCATTAGGATATAGACTATATTTCACATAAATAATTTTTAGGTTTTGTTGCTATTGTGAAATATAAAACTGTGAAATTTAATTTTTATATTTCACATATATAGATTATATATAATCTTTATATTTTTAGGCAAAATTTAATTAGGGATGTATAGTATATGTGATGAGTAATTTACAGTGCAAAACTCACTTTGGTGGTGAGAGGTGTTTCACAAATTGTATTAAAAGAAAGAATGAAGGAGTTCAGGGGAGAGAGAGGGAGGAAGAAAGGAATGAACAGCTTAAGAAAAAGAATTTTGTTAGCAATCTTTATGTAAGACCTATTGTGCATAGCATTCTATTTGTACCATCTTCATAATCAGGTGGGGTTTTAATCCTTATAAGAGGTCTACAAGGTAGATGGCGTTGTCTTCATTTTTCATATTCTTTAACTGAAATCTGAGACTAAAGAAGTTGTTGTCACATAACTAATTAGTGGCAAAGCCTGCATTAGAGTCTTCTCACCCCAAAATGCATGCTTTTTACACTATGCCGAGTCTTCCATAGCCACTATAGAGTCAATTGATCCTTAAGCCTACTGCTGAATTTCTTATTACATACCTAGAGGCTTTCTTACAAACTGTAACAATATCTAATATCTTAATGTTTACTATATGGCAAGCCCATGATCTCTTTTATTCTTATAACAACTTAAGAGATCAGTGGTATAGATCCATTAACTTTTTTTTTTCTTTTTTTTTTGAGACAGAGTCTCACACTTTTGTCCCGGCTAGAGTGAGTGCCATGGCGTCAGCCTAGCTCACAGCAACCTCAAACTCCTGGGCTCAAGCGATCCTCCTGCCTCAGCCTCCTGAGTAGCTGGGACTACAGGCATGCGCCACCATGCCTGGCTAATTTTTCTATATATTTTTAGCTGTCCGATTAATTTCTTTCTATTTTTAGTAGAGACGGCGTCTTGCTCTTGCTCCGGCTGGTCTCAAACTCCTAAGCTCAAACAATCCGCCCCGCCTCGGCCTCCCAGAGAGCTAGGATTACAGGCGTGAGCCACCGCGCCCGGCCAGCATCAACTATTTCTTGAGTACCAACTACATGCCAGGATCCGAGTTAGTGCTGGGGACACTCTGGAGAAGAGGGACAAAGGCCAGATCTCTGCTCTTGTGGAGGCTAGAGTCTGGGGGAGACATACTCATTAAAGACAGCACGAACACACATGAAACAATCGTAGTAAGTAACACTGCCGAGAGAGCTTAACACACACTGTGCTGTGGACACAAGGTCCCCACTGCACATGGGGGCGTTCTTATCCCTCTTTTATGAGAAGGAAAGTCAAACTCAGAGAGGAGGAAATTGAAGCTCAGGGAAGGCGGGTCATGCAGAGGGAGCTGAGTCGTGTGGTAGCTTCCTGAGGACTCGTTTTGTAGATGGGGAAACAGAGGCTCAGAAAGCTTAGGGCAGCCATCCCCAACCTTTCGGCAGCAGGAACTGGTTTCATGGAAGACAATTTTTCCCAGTATTTCCACAGATCCCGGTAGGGGTGGGGATGGGGGAGGCAGAGCTCACCTCCTGCTGTGCACCCCGCCCTCTTCCTAAGTTTCCTGGAAGACAATTTTTCCATGGGGGGAGGGAGTGGCGGAGCTCTGCGGCCCCGTCCCTAGCGGGCCACAGACCGGTACTGGTCCCTGGATCGGGGGTTGGGGACCACAGGGTTAAGGAACTTTTCTGAGGTCACATAGCTGCTAAATACAAAACCGTGGCTTGAACCTGTGTCTGGTTGACTTTTGAGATTGTGTGGGTTACCTTCCCTCTTCCTTCCGTGTCTTTTGCTAAATGTTCCCCTTCCTTCAGTCCTTACCCTGAAACACAAGTCTGCAGTCGGGCCTTCCCCACCTGGGGGACTTCTCTAATCACTCAAGTCGTGGAAACTCCTCTGGCCTTCTGGCCATCTCTCCTGCATGGTATGGTGCACACACCCTGCCGCAGGGCCTTTGCATCTGTCGTTTCCTTTGCCAGGGACGATGCCCTTTGGCTATTTGTAAACCTTTTCCTCTCTCCCTTTCTCCTCATCTCGGGTGCCTGCTCTAGTGTTTTGAAGAAGTCTTTTCTGTCCCCTTGGCTTAAAATTGTGCTGTGGTCACTCTTAATGGTCACTCCTCACCGTGCTTTGCTTTTCTCCTTACAGTCACTGCGTGGTGTCAGAGGACGTGCGTGTGTGTGTGTGTGTTTATTCTGTCTTTCCCTCACCATACTCTCAGCTCCAGGTGGGCAGTGGCTTTGGCTCTGTACCTTCCTGCTCTCCCCAGCACCTGGAACAGTGCCGAGCACAGAGTAGGACTTCGACATTTTTTAAGTAAATGAAGGATTATTGGCCTCAGTCTGCACAAGAGGAGCCCGAGGCTTGGAGAGGTTCTACGAGCAGCTCCAGGCTCCAAAGGTCTTGGAGAAGCCCTGGGTGGGCTGCTAAGCACTGGCTCCGGGGCCTCGCGTTGCTACCAGCTTTGCTCTGCGGAGGCTCCAGGGAACCAGGGGAGGCCCAGGAGGCAAGAAGGTGGGTGCTGAGAAGTCCCCCTTGATGGCTGGCCCTGGCGGTCTCTGGAACCTGGACTCACGGGAAAATGGTACGAGGGGAAGAGCCAGCCCTCATTTCCACGCAGCTCTCTCCCTGCTGCGCGCCTATCGTGCTGCTTACCTCTCAGAGCAGGGGCAGGACACCTCAAGATTCAAAGAAGGGATGGGCTCAGGTGGACGGAACTACCTGGGCAAGGGTAGGAAGAAAACCCCATTCTTCAAAGACTTCAATAAGCCAGGACATTTATTTTCTAATTCAAATCTCACAATGAACCAAGAAGTCAGAATCTTAACATCACGTCCCCTCTGCTCTGAGATGGTTTGTGTGTATCTGCAATTCCCTATCCTTTCTTTCCATTTGGAAAGGTTCTCAAAATTGTGCTAAGGGTTTAAGTTTTATGGTGTAAGAGGAAGTATGAACACAGCAATTGGCTGGATCTGGGGGCTTTGGAGCCAGGAAGCTTGTATTCAAATCCTGACCCGTCATGTGACCTTGGGCATGTTTCTTAATCTCTCTAAGTTATCGGTCTTTTCTTCTGGATGACAGGGGTTAAAAAATTCTTGCCTCACAGGGTTGCTATGAGGAACAAATGAGTTGATGCGTGAGAGGTGCTTAGAATAGAGCGGCGACTTAGCAAGGCCCCAGTGAGTCCTGCCTTCCCAGCCCCACCCAACACCCGCCAGGGTGGGAGCAGAACAGAGAGTGGGAAACACTGGCAGGAAAACTCATAGGTAGAGCCCGAAACTGCTCGCGAGCTGTAGACCCTCACCACCCGTCAGTGAGGGGCAAGGCAGCGCTGGGCTCCTCTTAGCCAGAGGAGGAACCCGGCCCAGGAAAGCTGGCGGGCTTGCCCGAGGTTGCACAGTGAGGAATGGGCTGGAATTAGACCCGGGCGTTTGGATTCCTGGGTCAGCAATATATTCTAATCGTATTTGCACACTGTACTGCCTTTCCTTGGATCTGATCTGCTTCTGTGTCACAACTGCCAGACTTAAAATGTTGCTACTTGGATGACCTTAAAGATACAATAGAGAGTCGGTATTCCCAGGTCAGAGCGCTGTCATGAAGCTCTAAGGCTCTTAGAGGAGCTTTGCCCAGGCACTGTCAGCCTTGATGTCTGTGAGATAATTATAGACGAGGATTTCTGAGAAGTGCTCAAAATGCAGGCAAACGGAGGAAATTTGATTTGGATACAGTGAGGGTAAAAGTCATGCCAGTCATTAGCGTCTGCTTTTGTCTGCTTTTCTGTATTAGAGGATGGGGGACAGGAAGAGTCAGGTCTATTTGCTGAGCACCTACTAGGTTCTTCACGCCTCATCCCCAACTTAATGTTCACGTCGACAGCCCGATGAGATGGGTGTCTCCTCCCTGTGTTTCAGGGAATTCTGGAGCCCAGGGTGGATGAGTCAGCTGCTCAAGACCACAGTTAATGAACTAGTACCTGGAATTCAAATTAAGTTCTGTGTGTCTTTAAAGCTCAGACTTTTTCAATCCACTCACACAGAGGGACCTAAGCTTGCTTGCATAAGTGCCTTTTTAACACATAAATAAACTCTGAAGGCACTACAGAAAGTGGTTGCAAAAATATAAATAAAGTAAAACACTTAGAAGAAAGAATGTTAACCAGAAAAAGAGCAAGCAACAAACAAACTCTGAACCCTTTCCTGGCGTTGATGACTTTCACTGGAGATCATAAAGAAACAGAAACCCTTAAAATCAGTTCTTGGACTTGTTCATAATGGACTGCTAGGAGAATGCTCATGAAATGTGATGAGTTTTTTCTTGTTAAAATTTCATTTCAAATAATTCTGTTCGTCATCCATTTTTTATGAGGAATGAAAACAAATGTTTTCCAAAGCTTCAAACCAAAATCTTTGTGTGGGTTTCTTGTTTGGAGCCAAATATTGCATGTCTTTTCTTCTCCCAGCTGGGAATTCCCTCTCCCTTCTCTCTCTGTTGGTCCAAGTTCTCCCCCCGGCCCCCTGCACCATCCTCAGACGATAGCCCTGTCCCCACAGACAGAGCCCTGGCTTCAAATCTGGCTGGTATCCTTTCTTTTTAACCATCAAAAATTAGTTTTTGTTTTAATATAAGCCATACTTAAATACATTCCCACTGCAAAATACATGAGTGTATACGGCATATTTCTGCTCTTCTCCCTAGAGGCTGTTAGTTTTTTGAAGTTGTTTATAAAACTAATTTTGATTTTTTATTAAAGAAGTCTTACATAGTTTTAAAGGTCAAATGGTTCCAAAACTCTTATAATGAAAAACTGCAGCCCCCACCCTGTCCCTGCCCATCCCAATTCTTTTCCCAAGATGCAAGCATTTTCAACTTTTTGTTATTTCTTCTGGCATTTTCTTACCTCTTTCTAAATAGCATCTCTATATTGATAATACTTATATTTTTAGTATTAAATATTATCAGTGGACTTCGTGCTGTTAATACAAAGATGAAGATTGATTCTCACACGACGTCCCTCAATGTGTGCTCATCATTCTAATTAGAGTATCTTTCTTTTGTTAAATCAATATTCTGGGTTTACTAATATGACCACAGAAATAATGTCCACAGTCACGCCATATAGTATGTTAACTCTATTTTCATGTCCTGTTTTAACTTTTTTTCTTGACCTTGATAATTGCCTTTATGTTTTATTTGGTTTCCTATGTGCCTGTCGTTTTAATCCATCTCCTCACTCTTTGGGAAATGGAGAACTATTCTGGGCAAATTTGCCCATGGCAGGCAACTTTCCAATTCCACTTTTCCCCTTTTGGAGTCATCTCTCCCAGAGAACACGAACCTCTAGGCATCACACAGCCGTCAGCCTTGAATTTCCTATGCTCCCTCATCTGAGAGGTCCCCTCTGCCCCTCCCTGGCTTAGCTCTCTGGTTTCCTGGGTTCCACGCCTTCCTTTCTCTCAGTTTATTCCCTGTCTTGGTGGAGCATCTCTTTTAGTGGCTTCCTGAGACAGGCTCCGTGGAAGGTAAAATTTTCAAAATTTTATCTGAGATTGTCTTCATTCTACTTTTACATCTCAAGAATAGCTGGAGTGTAGAATTGTGCCTACTCCAACCTTAGAACCATTTCTCTGTGATACCGCTTCCAGCTATTAATCATCTGATGTCATTCTGATCCTTGTTTTCTTTCTCTGTGGGTTTTTGGGATCTTTTTCTTATCCCTGTGGCTTGGGACTGTCATCATCATGTACCTTGGTGTGATTCTGCTTTTATTGTTTGTGCTGGGCCCAGGTGAACCCTTTCTATCTGGAAACCCGTGGCCTTCAGCTGTAAGAAGGTACCGATTGAGCATCCCTAATCTGAAAATCTGAAATGCTCCAAAATCTGCAATTTTTTTGACTGCCAACATGATGTCACAAGTGGAAAATTCCACACCTGACCTCATGTGACAGGTCACAGTCAAAATGCAGGTGCACAACACACTATTTAGTGTCCCCAAGGGGGGGACACTTCAGACGTGATATATCTTTTCTGCACACACCCAGATTCCCCCGTGGAAGCCCACTCACAAAGGGAAATAAAAATGGCGCAGGTGCAGCCAGACACACCAACGGCAGGTTCCCCACGATGCCTCACATGGGACCAAGACCCACGTGCATTACTCGCTTGTTTCTTTGCTATGTGAGTAAAGGACTTGGGTAACAGTGATAAGAAAAAGAGGAAGCATCTGTGTTTATCTACAGGGCAGAACGTCAAGCTGTTGGAGAAACTGGATGGTGGTGAGTATGAAACATCTTACAGAAGAGCGTGGTGTTGGAACAGCCACATGTATGCCTCAAAGAAACAGAAGGATACACTGTTGAAGTTCTATGAGAAAGCAACAGACGAAAGTTTATGAAACATAGAAAAACACTGCATAAAACTAAAAATGACAATCTCCACTGTGCATTGAAAGAGTGGGCAGTTCAAGCCATTCACACTTATTGAAAGAATTGATAAACAGGGCAGATTTCTGTTCATCCTCTTGAGTTGAACTTTGTTGCTTTGTTTTCTCTCTTGAGCCATTGTGGTATCTGGTCTTTGACCTTTAGCTTTTGGATGATTTTACACTGGTGAGTGTTTATTGTGCTGATCCATGTGTAACACTGTTCTGAGCACCTCCTGGAGGGCAAGTCTGGTCTTGATGAATTCCTTCAGTCTTTGTTGGTCTGAGAAGGTCTTTATTTCTCCTTCGTATACAAAACTTAGTCTTGCAGGCCACCAGGTTCTAGGCTGGGCATTATTCTGTTTGAGAAAAGTTAGAATGGGGTCCTAATCTCTTCTTGCTTGTAATGTCTCAGTTGATAAGTCTGATGTTATTCTGATGGGTTTTCCTTTGTATGTTACTTGCTTCTTTCACCTTATAGCTCGTAGGAGGGCCTCTTTGGTGGTTAGTTTGGTCAGTCTGATGACTGTGTGTCACAGTTTCTTCCTGTTTACAATGAATCTCCCAGGAGTCCTTTGAGCTTCTTGTATCTGGATATCTAGATTTTTAGCAAAGCCTGGGAAATATTCTTCTATTATATCCTCCAATAGCTTATCCAACCCTTATGTATTTTCTTCTTCACCCTCAGGGATGTCTATGATTCTCAAATTAGGCCTCTTCACATAATCCCACATTTCTTGTAGGCTTTGCTCTTTTCTCTTATTTCTCTGCTCTATCTCTGCAACTGACTTGTTTAATTGAAAGGTGTTATCTTCAATTCCTGAGATTCTTTCTTCTGTTTGATCTACCCTATGCTTGAGGCTTCCCACTGTGTTTTGTAATTTCTTGAATAAATTCTTCATTTCCAGAAGTTCTGTTTGATTTTTCTTTAATATTTCAATTTCTTTAGTGAATTTTTCTTTCAATCCTGGATTTTTTTTTTTTTTGTGGTTTCTTTGTGTTGGTCACCCATTTTCTCTTGCATATCATTGAGTTTTCTTACAATCCAAAGGTTTTTCTTCAATCTTATTTGAAATTCTTCTTCTGTCATTTTAGTGTTCTGAATTTGGTTGAGGTCCATTGATAGAGAGCTGATGTTGCCCTTTGGGGTATCCTTTCAGTTTGATTCTTCACACTTTCAGAGTTCTTTTGCTGATTCCTTTTCATCTGGAGCAACTGTTGCTTCTTACTTTTGGATTTTTGTTTAGATAATGACATGCCCAGTCTAGTCTCTGAGCCAGTAGGTGAAGCTTATTGGTGAGATTCAACCACTTGTATGATGAGTCAGTAAATGCAGTAAAAGGGGTAAAAGGGAATGCAAATTGACCTCCCTGTCAGTAAATGATGCTTGCCAGGAGGAGCAAGCAATGTTGTTTTGGGGTTCTGTAACCACCTCTCCTCTGGAGAGGCACTCTAGTGCCTCAGGTGGTGGGTGGGGCCCTGGAACTTCCAGGTATGTCCTTTTTCTCCACCTCAGTGGGAACAGGTGGGGCAGTGAGGCTGGGCAGAGCTTCCCTCAAGCTCCACAAATGCTGTTAGCCGGGGTCAAATGTCTGTTCCCTGCTTCTGGGCAAAGCTGCCAGAGAGGGGCTGAAATGGCCCTACACAGCCAAAAAATCTGTGTATGGAGGTGGGGCCGTCTGATACCTGCAGTCTGGCAGCCTGGAGCAGGCCTCACTCCTTTCCACCCTCCCTTATTCCACAGTTTCTCATGGGCCTCTACCAGGAGACAGGACCTTAAGCCAGCAGAGCTACCCTGACTATGATGTGAGCCACAAGTTTCATGACCAGGATGACAGCCTGAACTGGGAGCGCGGCCCTCTTGTGGTGGGAAGGGTACCCCTCTAACACATTGCAGCTAGAATCCACTCTGATCTTCCCCTGAAGGCACTTACATCTCAGCAGACTAGTCCATCACAATATCCCTTCTGTGACCCTGGGCAATGTGATTGAGACCTGGGTGTACAGGATCTGACCTGCAGGCTTGTCCCCCAGGCCCTGGAGATCAATCCCTGACCCTGCTAGGGAGAATAATGCTGGTCTCAAGTCACCCACAGGGTGCCCAAGCTGGATCAATGTGTCTCTGTCTTGGGGTTTGCCCTGTTCTGCTGGCATCACCAGGCAAGCAGCATCAGGGAGGGCCGGTGGGAGGGACCTTACAGTCCATGTACCCCTCAGTCCACTGCAGGGCCTCAAAAGGAATGATCCCATTTCCTGTGAATGCCTCTGGGCAGTGGTTAAATTGTCTCTCTCCGCAGCCATGGGTAGGGTAGGGGAAGAGGAGAATGAAGCAGTATGGCACCTGCCAATCAGCTCAAGTCTGTGAGGCGTGAGGTACCCCAAGGGAGCTGGGAGCCCAGTGCCCTGTCCATGATAGTCTCACTGCTGACTGGCAGCAGCCATCTCTGGTCTGGTGTCAGCAGGTCTCTCCAGCAGCTTGGGAGCTCACCAGCAGTCCAAGATGCAAGGGAGGGGAAATTTAACCCTTTTCACTGGTCTCCAAGCCTCTTGGGGCTTAGACCCTGCTGATGCCTTTCTCCTTCCAGTTCTGCTCTGCAACTTCTTCCTGTGGAGTCTCCTATAGGTTCAGGCATCCTTCCTTCCAGCCCTCATCCGATCTATGTTTGTCTGCCTGTTTTGGGTTTGTTTTTTTTTTTCACTTTTATCTAAAATCTTTTCTTCTTGCAGAGACACTCTGGCTGGAGGTGTTTCTCTTCCATCATCTTGCCTCAACTCCATGTAAAGTTTCTTATCCCAATTCTGCAGATAAGAAAACTAAGGCAAAGGAAGTAAAATTATATGACAAAAGTCACACTGGAGGTACAAGGCAGATTTGGAATCCTAACACAGGTAGTCTGACCAAAGAATACTTGATTTTTTAATCACTCTGCTCTACTAATATCAAAAGATTATTTAACAAAGACTGAGTTATTGAACCTACCAATTCATCAAACTAACCATTCTCAAGGAAACAGGGACGTTAATTTTAATTGCAATGTTCTCTTGCGTTCCAGTCACTGGTATCATTCAGACAGAACATGCCCGTGGATGAATGGAGGAGAATCCTTCATCAGATATGCACTGCTGACCCAGATCAAGACGTTCTTTTAAGCAGTCTCCACTGGAATGCACTTGAATTTCATACACTCCAACCACAGTGTTTCTACTCTGAACTTATAGTCACTATAGTGGCTCCTTCCTTTCAAAGGATTCTTGTACTATCTGTGTCTGCATCTGCCTCCACCACTGAATTACAAGCTCCTAAAAGAGCCAGGACTCTGTCTTCTTTATCTTTGTATTACCAAGCATCCAACTCTCAGTCATGTTTCTCCCTAACAAGCAGGGGCCAATGGAGGGTTCACCCAGGAAGTTGTTCACCTGGGGCACAGGGTGAGTGCAAAGTGCCTTAAACCTCTAGGGTGTCTGGTGCAAAAGATTAGATGCCAGATGCAGAGACCAGAGAATGTTAATGTTGAAACCAGATAAACAGACAAAATGTCACAGTGCCTAGTCCAGAGGTTGAAATGGAAAAGTGGGGAAAATACGGCAAGAGAGAAACTAGGCATAGGGAAAGTAGGTTAAGACCCAGAAATGTCAAAGTGAAATCAAACTTTTGTACATTAGCAGACAAACATATCTCATACGACTCCTGTAGAAAAGCCTTTTAAATGTCACCAGTTCCATTTTGGCTATGTTGCCATTTTTGTCTATACACAAATATTTATTCAACTATTTCAAGATTTTTTTCCTATTTCATAACAATAAGTGGAAAATGCAAAACTGCAATGCACCTTATTATGAGAACAGAAAGCACAGATCTTATAAAATTTTTACACAGATGAAAGTCATTCTATGTGCCTTAAGTGGTAACTCTTTAGCTTCGATCTACAGTTCACTGGACTTAATCTGCTCAGATGTGGGTTCAATTTTGAAGGAAAAATGCAAAGTTTAAAAATATGTAAAAATTGCTACAACATCTTCAAAATATGCTAGTAAATGTAATGGTAACTAAAGAATTTAATCTTTTTTCATTCTCTCGTGTAACAAGTTCCTTATAACATGTAAATGTGTTGTTCAGCTTTCAGACATTTGACTTTCAAACACATATTTTAGAAACATATTACATAAAAAAAGTAGAAGTCACTCTGTGTAAAACTTTTGAGAACAGGAAATATTACTGTGTTAGTTAAGGCAGTGGTCCTCAACAGGGACAAGTTTGCCCCAAGGGGACATTTGAAATGTCTGGAGACATTTTTAATTGTCATACCTGGATAAGGAGGTGCCATTGGCACCTGGTGAGCAGAGAACAGGATGCTGCTAAACATCCTACAATGTGCAGGGCAGTCCCCACAACAAAGATTTTTCTAGTCCAGTATGTCAGTAGTGCTGAGGTTAAGAAATCTTGACTTAGGGTAAGATACAAGCTGTAAAATACAAATAACCCTACTATCTCTGTGACTTAACACACCAAAGGTTTATTGCTCTGGTCATAATCTAATGTGGGTTGGCAATGGGGGCTGAGCTGCTTACACACATTCAGGGATGTAGGTTTTACCTACCCAGTGGCCCCACTAAACCCTAGATCTTTAAAATCTTCCACTAGACCTTTCTGGGAGACAAAGAGAGAAAAAGAACCTTTAGAGAAATGCATGGGAAACCTTTTGAGCTCTTCCTGAAGGTGGTCTGTATTAATTCTACTCACATTCCCTTGGCCAGAAGTCAGTCACATGTCTGTATCTAATGCCAAGGGGGCCCAGGCAATGTACCCTAGCTGTGTGTCCAAGAAGGGGAAACACGTTTGGTAAGTATCTACTCAGTCTCTGCCACCATGTCTTAGTTATCTTTGTGTCTAACAAAATAATTTGTTCACAGGTGCTTAATAATAACAAATTAATAATATTAATACAAAGGACTTTTATTAATACAGAGCAATATTGCCTTTTTAAAAATTAGGAACTAGGAGAATCAAAAATTAACATTTAATATAGAGTCATCTACAAATTTTATTTTAAATAATGCATGTCTCACTATAATGAAATTTGGTAGTTGGAAAACCAGATTTTTAAGCACTGTATATATCACTTGATGCTTATTTCATATTCTAAATATCAGATATGTTATCAGATATGTTAGCTAGCATAAGTTATATTTCTTTTCTAATTCATTTTTTAAAATTTCTTATTTGTGAATTTTTAAATATAAAGCATTCAACATTTTTACACAAAAAAATTATTATTCTTATAAAGTTAATATAAATTCAAATATTAGCTTTCTACATACCATTCTTTTAAGGAAAAGAGAGAAAACAGCAATAACGATGCATAATGTTGTAAATATTTGACTTTTGACATCTTTAAAGAGATATTTTTAAAGCGGTTACTTCCACATGCCTTCTTTTAAAATAAGGGAGGAAAAGGCTAACTTTAAAGTGATGAGTCTTGCATCATAATCCAAATGTCAGCAATCTGGAATTTCCAGGTCCAAATGAACGTTTATTTCTAGAAGGAGAAAAAATAAAATTTTAATACTATCAGACGGTAAATTAAATTACCAGGCAATCATTTTCCCAACCACCTATATTGACATTCTTCTGAAATTAACAATTAGATTTAGTTTAGCAATGGATAGCATATTGTTCAAATACAATCAGTTTCAACAACTTTGATTCTATATTTCTCCCTTCGATCCTTTCTGAATATCAGAGTTCCTCTTACTCGTGAAATGCTTATAATATGCTAAGGAGTCCATCAACAGTACAGAGCAAGTGTAATGTGGTCATGATGACATTGCTGCATTCCATTGCAGAGGTGATAAAAATGCATGGTGCCTCATAAATATTTCTGACCCATTTGCTTAGAGGGATGGAAGTATTTATGGTTTGGAAACCTCTGGCTATAAAAAAGCATTCCAGTTTATTCTATGCTATCAAATAGCCTTTTGTTAAAGTAGAGTTTTATGGGTAAGTTATTACTAGGAAACCTGCCTTTAGAACATTAGCAATGCAATAAATTCCATCCAGCCCGTCTAGGTTATTTTGAGCAGAACTATATCTAAATGAGCCAACTGCATTTCACCAAAGACACTATTCAGAGGCCCATGTATGATCTTCTTGGTCCCCATCTTTCTGAGATTAGTAATGGCAGAAATAGTCATAATAGGAGTTTTCTTTATTGAAAGAATTTCAATAAAAGGATGATATGAAAATTCTCTAAAAGATTAATAAGTCCATGGACTGGGCATGGTGACTCATTCCTATAATCCTAGCACTTTGGGAGGCTGAAGTGGGAGGATCACTTGAGGCCAGGAGTTTGAGACTAGCCTGGGCAATATAGTGAGACCCTGTCTCTGCAAAAAAAAAAAAAAAAATTTTAAGTAGCCGGGAGTAGTGGTGTGCACCTGTAATCCCAGCTACTCGGGAAGCTGAGGAGTTCGAGGCTGCAGTGACTGCACTCCAGCCTGGGCAACAGAACAAGATCCTGTCTTGAGAAAAAAAAGATTTGTAGTTAAATCAAGGAACTGAACTGATCTTAATTAGCTATAGAATCACATTGCAGCTCAAGAAAATAGTACGTGGGATTCATGAAGGTATTTTCCTATCCTGAATCCCTTTGGTATGAAGTTTATAACATATTCTTTCAAAATTGCTTGGGCACTTTGAAATCTATAGCTGTACCATGCGTGTCTGTTTTGCTTCCAAATTAGGCTAAAAACTCATTGATATTCGGGATTGTATATTTACAAGAGGCAGTTTAGCTTTGGAGCCAGATGTCCTAGGTGTCAGTAATGGTTCTGTCACTTAATAGCTGTTTGGCCTTGGGCAAGTCCGGAGCAATCCTGCACCTCTCTCTCATGCTCTGCTAAAGGAGGGCAATAAAAATACCTATTTTGTAAAGATTACAGAAGTTATTGCAAATAATGTTCTTAAAACAATATCTGGCACACAGCAAGCCCTCAATAAGTGTTTACTCCTATTATTGTTGTTCTCTTTCTGTATGACCCACACACGGCATTCAGTGGATTATTGGTACCACAAGAGGCATTTGTTATATATTTATTGAATTAATTGTCCATAGTATATCTTATACAGTTATGGAGACATGTAGTATTAACCTAATATGGTCAGAGGGAAGGATCAGGAGTCAAAGAGAGCTAAGAATCCAGTTTATTAGAAATATAATCTTTGCTAAGTAATTAAGTCTAAGTAATTAAGTCTTAGTTTTCTCTTCTGTAAAATGGTGCCAAGAATATTCTGAAAAAATCATTGCAAGAATTAGGAACAATGTATGGTGAGCATTGGCAAAAATGTCTGGCACTCAATAAACAATAGCTATTACCAACCTGTGCAGGATAGTGCTAAAAAGAATGACAACACTGATCTACAGATATGATTCACTCACTCCACCACATTTGTGTCCACCAGTGCAAGACACTGTGCTGGTGACTGGGGATGGAAAGATGGAAAAGGCATGATTTATGTTGCTCATAGTATGTTGACAAATAGGATTTTCAAAAGGTGATGAAACAGATCATTTTAAGCCAAAAGCATAAATTTTTTAAAGTGAAGTACAGTAAGCAGAAATGCAGACATAGATCAATAGCCATATTGTAGTAGGCGATGACCAGGCCCATTTCATCAAAACCTTGAGTAGATGCTATAGCATAGTATGAAATTTAGAACTAGGTTATGTTATAAGATGCTTTGGAAATGGTCGGTGCCTCAGTGGTACAAAGTAGTACTAAAAAATGTTTAAATCTGGAACTCAGAAGATGAGTCTGGGTAACATGGTTTAAACATATTTTTTAGTGTAGGCCCCTGTGTGCTCATAGGTGCCCACCTACACTCCCCCAGCACAGAAGGTGATATTACACAGTTGGCTACCAGAGCTGGCTTCTCCAACCTAGCAGACTCCTTCCTCCACATTGGACTACTGAGGTCACCAAGTGGCAGCATGTCTCCATGAGGACCAAAGATGGTGCTAGGAAATCGAGTTCACGTAGACCACCACCAATCCTTGAATCCTTGAATGAATACATGAATCCCTAAATCCTTGTATCTTCTCAATTGCTTGTTTTCTGGCTAGGAAGTCAAATACAGAAAAAGTTATTTTGCCTAAGAAAGTTGTGTTGCTCAAGATATAATTCTCATCAATCCTCAAACACAGAACAGCTTATACAGTCCAGATCATCTTACCATCAAAGAAACTGAAAGAAGTATAAATTATTTGCATATTATAGCAACTTTCAATGCATTGAAAAAAATATAAAGTTTTCAATTCCATTTACAAAGCTAGAAAAGCTTCAAAAACTTTCATACTCAAAACCAAAACTATATATCAAGATTTCCAAAGCTAATCCACAAACCTCTTTCTAATAGATGTTAATGAATAATCTACGGAAAAAAAGATTTTGAGATCAAATAACTTAGATCAATGCTACACATGATATCCCTTTCTTGAAGACTCATAATACATTTTCATATAAAACGATCTGAGAAATGTGCAGTAAAGAAAGCAATTTAACCAAGAGTTTCCCAAACTTATTTGACTATAAGCTCTCACTCCCTTTTATGTGGTCCACAACCTTTTCTAAAGTAAAGAGACAATGAAACAATGATGACCAACTCAATTTGGAAACATTATCAGATTTCATCATGACAACAGACATAAATCACATTCCCTGCCCCCAAATAATAACAATGAATTTGTAATACCTCATAAGTCTGACAAATATGTGTTATCCATTTATTCCTTTATATACTGAATTACCATTTAGACTTTTCAAAGGGCATATTATTTCTTAAATATCAGCATTAATGCGATTTGTATTTATATTTGGTTTTTTTCTTCATTGGCTCTGAGAGACACAAGTGAAATTTGGAAGAGCTGGAATTAAGCCCCAGAGAAAAGGGTTGATAAATCTAGGCAGAGAGAGTAAAAATAGAAGTTATTTTCTGAAACTTCTAACCAGAGTCTCCCTTACCTTTGACATCCAAGTAGAGAAATGGATTGAATAGAATGGACTTCCAAGAAAGGTTATAGGAGCCCAGTAAAATCCTTTTACAAGACTCCTCTCTGAACTCTATAAATAGCATGTGTGTCTCACATGATATTTGATCACTTGGCTTTTTTCCCCATGCCATAGCCATGGTGCCTTGTTGCCAGGTCCATTATGGCAGGGCAGGCTTTAACTGCAAATGCTTTATGTAGCCTTCATAGAGGATGCTAATGATACAGTATTTCTTTGCCCCAGTATATGAACCCTGTGACTCTAATACTATCAGTCCATACAGATGGCTGGCATTTGATAAAGGGAAGCATCCATTATGCAAACTATATTGGGCTATGAACATTTTGGGCTTGGAATAAACCAAATTAAAGATGTCAAATATTGCATTCTATGCACAAAAATTTTGGGAACTTCAGTCCAAAATAAATTTTAAAATGCATCTTGATTTCAGTTCTGCTGAGCCATGATTTTGTTTCATAAAACAAAGTTATGAACTCCTCTGTTTACTGGAGAAATAGAATTACTACATGTTTGCATTCCAGAACTTGGGGAGCAAAAAAAGAAAAAAAATAGTTACTACATGTCATGTATACATATATATATATCAATTGAAATTTCTGGGTGTCATTTTGATATAAAGTCCATTTTGTTTGCTAATTTCTAAATCTTGCAAGAGATCATAATACTAAAAACCCAACATCTTCTTTAAGAGGCAGATATCAACAATCTCAGTTGAATGCCTTTTCTGGTTTGGTTAAAAGGCCAACAAAAGTTAATAAGTTCAGTTATCACCCCACAAAAAACTCTAATATTTAGAAAATAGAAAAATTGACTTTCCATATTATTAAGTACAGGACATGAGCCTATGTACTGGTACTATTATTAGTAGTATCAGTCAGGCTATCTCTTTGAAAGTTTCATTGTCTTTTATGGCTGTCATTTGAATTACAACAGTGAGGAAATAATTGTAAGAAAAAAATACAGTCATATATGTGTTCAGCTACATTAATTATTGAACCAAGGTCGAGCATTTTACTTTTTCATTCTGATGAAGATTACAAAGGCAAGCAAGCTAAATCATATATAGACACTATTAAAAGAGGCAATGATTATCATACTGAGCAGTATCTTGTAATTTTTGAAGACTGTCAAATATATCAAAAGAGGGAATGAGGGGCCGGGCGCGGTGGCTCACGCCTGTAATCCTAGCTCTCTGGGAGGCCGAGGCGGGCGGATTGTTTGAGCTCAGGAGTTCGAGACCAGCTTGAGCAAGAGCGAGACCCCCGTCTCTACCAAAAATAGAAAGAAATTAATTGGACAGTTAAAAATATATAGAAAAAATTAGCCAGGCTTGGTGGCACATGCCTGTAGTCCCAGCTACTTGGGAGGCTGAGGCAGCAGGATCGCTTGAGCCCAGGAGTCTGAGGTTGCTGTGAGCTAGGCTGACGCCACGGCACTCACTCTAGCCAGGGCAACAACGGGAGACTCTGTCTCAAAAAAAAAAAAAAAAGAGGGAATGAGGTTTTAAGGATATTTGCAATAAATTAAAGGAGTCATTTTTACCCCAGAAT
>CAUYSK010083469.1:0-18016 GCA_963575035.1 Avahi laniger | reverse complement strand
AGCAACCTCAGACTCCTGGGCTCAAGCGATCCTCGTGCGTCAGCCTCCGGAGTAGCTGGGACTACAGGCATGCACCACCACGCCTGGCTAATTTTTTCTATATATTTTTAGCTGTCTGAGTAATTTCTTTCTATTTTTGGTAGAGACGGGGGTCTCGCTCTTGCTCAGGCTGGTCTCGAACTCCTGAGCTCAAACCGATCCGCCCGCCTCGGCCTCCCAGAGAGCTAGGATCACAGGCGTGAGCCACCGCGCCCGGCCTATTCACTTTACTCTTTTATGCTAGATATAATATTCAACATTTTAACAAGAAACTGGACTTTATAAAGTCCAGATTTAGTCAGTGTCCTAACTCTGCTCTCAAATAACGAACAGCCACAGAACGCTTTGCCTGCACAGACCTTTTCTACACGCTTCTCACACTGCCGTCCTCTTCAGCCTTGCTTCTTCCTGCATGTTTGGGTTTGGTATTTGAAAGAATTTCCTGAAAGTAAAAGTGAGATCTTTTAAAAAGGCAGAAAGGAGGGCAGCAATAGGAGACTTTCGTGTGACTCCTGTCCTACCACCCTGAGCTGGGCGGTCTGGACAACTTACTTAAACTCTCTGAACCACAGTCCCTTGCTGCGTAAAGCGGGGTGACGATATCCACCTTTCAGAGCTGTAGTGAGCACTGAGGGTGATATATACCAAGGAGCAGCGCGCAGGCAGGTCTCAGACATCATTGTTATTATTATATAAATAACCCCCGAGGGAGGGCCTGAGCGCTCTGACTTCTTCAAAGATAATGATCTGAACTAAACCACAACGTCACACAACACCTCCCATCAGCCGGATAGTTCAGACACAGCTCTGCCTCTCGGTGAGAGAGAGCCTTCGACGGGTGGGTGAAGAGCACAGTCTCTCCTGGAGATTATGATTCTGTGTGATGGAGAAACAGAACTGGGAGGCAGAGGACCTGGCTCCAGTCCGAACTCGTGGAATGACCCCAACCTCAGTTTCCTTATCTGCAAAACGTGGAGGTTGATCTAAATGATCGTCGAGTCTCTTCCAGTTCTCAGAGTCTATGATACTATTAAAAGGAATATTCAACGTCTTCTATGGTATTTTATTTTGTGCCGAAAACACTCACCTTCTGTAAGGCCCGAACGGCTGTTTTCCCGAGGGTTTCCCAAGGAAGGAGGGGACAACTAGTGACATTAGGCGTATCCGTGGAGTTCCTGCTGGATCCGACAGAAAAGAGGAACCGCTGCAGGGCAAGAGCCAGATCATTTCTTCTCCAGGTGACCCGAACTCCCAAGGTACCGCTACGTCCTCTGTAAAGTGTAGTAACTCGCCATATGGACACTCTCTGTGCTCGGGGAGTTGTTCTGATCTTCATCTTCCGTCTCTGCTGGGTGGAGAGAGATGCGGTGCAAAGATGAGCGTTTGCTCGGTGCTGGCTGAGCTATGGTTAAAACAACGCGGCCTTGATTTGCCCACAGAGCGGAGAATCTCATCTCAGACTCAGTCCACATCCTTTTGAAGCCCCTTCCTTTCCTTTGCCTTTCATGCTGCTCGCACAGGCCGCAAGAGCCAGATGAGCTGAACATCAGAGAAACAACAACAAAAATCACCCGGCCCACAAACGCTTCTGACCCCCCCAACCTTCCCTCCAGCCGGAGGAGCTTCCGCTGCAGCCTCGCAGGTTCTGAGCCAGCTGTCCGGGCGCAGACGCAGCCGGG
Organism: Avahi laniger; assembly: GCA_963575035.1. NCBI lineage: Eukaryota > Metazoa > Chordata > Mammalia > Primates > Indriidae > Avahi > Avahi laniger. Next base: position 16,298 of record CAUYSK010083469.1, on the reverse strand, counting down.
ACCGAGGGTTCCTGCCCGTGCTGCGCTGGAGGCCCGCGGGGCCTCAGGAAGGGGCGGCATCGATACACGAGTGTATTGATGAAATGTGGCGTGTGTATACCATGGAGTGCTACTCAGCCATTAAAAAAATGGTAACAACCTGGATGGAACTGGAGACCAATAAGGGAAGTACCGCAAGAATGGGAAAACCAAAACCACACGAACTCACTTCTAAACTGGAACAAATAGATCAACACTTAGCTGCGCATATGGTAGTAAAATGCAACGGACATCAAGCAGGTGGAAGGGGCGGGAGGGGTCGGGTGAACTCACACCTAACGGGTACGACGCACACTATCCGGGCGACGGGCACACTTATAACGTTGGCTCAATCTGTGCAAAAGCAATTCCGGTAACCAAAACGTTTGTGCCCTGCAATATTCTGAAATTAAAAAAAGAAGCTTACCTGTGTAAACACATTTAGATCTCTTTTATAATTCCCTATTAAAGAGTGCGTCCTTGGTCTCATGCAGCATCGCTTGCTGGTCTGTTTGTAATAAACATTCAGTAATTGCAGAATTAACCCAACGACACTCCCTTTCCCCACATTTAGCACAGGGTTTGGACCAGCCCGAGAGCCCTTGCCCACAGGAACTTCCTACCAGGCTTAACTCATTAAAAGAAAAAAAACAAAAAAAAGAAGGGGGCGGACAGAGGGGAGGCGTCGGCCGGGGCTTCGCTCCCTCTGGACTCTGCGACTCCCAGTGCGGTCGGTCGGGTCTCGTCAGAAATGGTCAGATCCTGCCTGCAGGACCCCCGGTGACATGTGTCCACACTGCTGTGGACAGCCCCAGCATCGCCCCTGCGTTTGCAGAGCAGCCGACTTGGGCGTCGTTCCTCAGCGTGGCGTCGAGTTAAATGACCGTCCGCCCTATCTCCTTCCAGTGTTGGTATCTCTGGGTAACTTGGGAGACGCAAAAAGATCTCAGGGCAAAATGCATTTTGGTTCTATTTCCCATTCTAAACACGAAGGGGTGAGAAGTGCGGGCACCGCTTTCATACTGCAGAGTTCGTGCCGTGGAGCGGGGTCGAGGGCGCGAGGCGAAACCAAATAAGGGGTGTCTGGATTCCACGTCGGCCAAGCGCCACCGTCCCGCCTGTCCCGCTCCCGGTCCCCCTTGCTGTGTGACCGGCTCTCGTCAGGGAGAAAAGAAAGTGCGACACAGAAGGTGAAGACGGCCTCGTCCACCATGGGTGCCGAAGAATAACTAGAAACGTAAAATTGCCAAGTGTGCGTCTCACCGACCGTGTGGAGGAAAAATGACTCACGGAGAAAGGCACACTCGCGGCACACACTGGGTCTGGTTTTTTAGTTGCTTTCAGCAGAAAAATAAGTGTCGGCTCCAGGTCCTCTGCCACGGCTGGAAGCAGAAGTCCTCGCTGCTCTCTAGGTATCGTCCGTATCTTGCTTTGGCAACAGATTCACCTTCCGATACTGAAAATGCTGGTCAGCGTCGCTGTATAGCACGTGCCGGCGGAGGGGACCGAAGACGCGGCCGGCGAGGGCGTTAGGGTGTGGAGTCCACACGCTGGCGAGAAAGATTGCCCAGACGAAGATTCGGATAGATGGAAGTCAGAGTTTTTATTTACTCTCGCTCTCGAGGACAGAGGTCACACCCCCAAAAATACGGAGAGACGGCCCTGCAGCCAAATGACAGCGACCATTTGTCAGGGCGGGCTGAGGAGGGTGGGGGTTATGCCTGAAGCCCCGTTAGCAGAAGACGCCTGAGAAACTGCTGTGTTGGCTTTTCTGCTTCTCACGCAGAAGATGGGAAGCAGAAATCAGTTTCTTCTTTCCTCTGGTATCGTCTCTTCTTGAGGAGGCAGGGGACGTCATACTCCTACTGTCTGCTCAGGAACTTTTTCAAGGCTGCTTAAACAACACTCAAAAAACCTTTTTACGGGCACTGAATTTTGATGACAGTCCATCAGACAGTCTACCCTTCCCTCCCCTCTCCCAGAAACTTTCTTTCCTATTGGAATGTGAATTGACCAGCTCTGGCGAATGTTAGTGAGGATTTATGCTTTCTTTTGTCTGCTCAGCTTCTTTCAATTGCTAGGTAAGCATCTCTGCAGGAGAGGTATTTCCGCTACTAACCTCAGAGGCAGGTTTATGCTACTCTAAGTGGCTGCCAGTTAGAAATTTATTTCTGGTTAGCTCATTGGAAAGATTGTTATTTCAATTACCTTGACACCAAAGAGAGGAAATGACACAACAAAAAATGAAAACTACAAACCAATATCCCTTATGAATATAGATATGAAAATTCTCAAAAACATCCTACCAAACCAAATTCAATTGCACATCAAAAAAAATAATAATAATTCACTACGACTAAGTGGACTTCATTCCAGAGGGGCGAGGATGGTACAACATATGCAAATCTATAAATGTGATTGATCACATGAATATAAGCAACAACGAAGACCATATGATCCTCTCAACAGATCCAGAAAAAGCATTTGACAAAATTTTGCACCCTTTTATGATAAGAACTCTTAACAAAATAGGTGTAGTTGGAATATATCTAAAAATTATAAAAGCTGCGTATGAAAAACCCACAGAAAACATCATACTAAATGGGGAAAAATTGAAAACATTCTTACTAAGGACTGAAACAAGACAAAGTTGCCCACTGTCACCACTGCTATTCAACATAGTGCTGGAAGTCCTAGCCAGAGCAATTAGGCAAGAGAAGGAAATCAAAGATATCCAAATGGGGAATGAAGAGGTCAAAATATCTCTCTTTGTTGACAATATGATCTTATATCTAGAAAACTCCAGAGATTCTTCGAAAGACTCTTGGAATTGATAAATAAATTTAGCAAAGTCTCAGATTACAAAATAAATATACACAAATCAGTAGCATTCCTATACACCAAAAGCAGTCAAGCAGAGAATCAAATCAGAGTCTAAATGTCTTTCACAATAGCAACAAAGAAAATAAAATACCTAGGAATATGTTTAACTAAAGAGGTAAAAGACCTCCACAGGGAGAACTACACAACACTGAGGAAAATAATCACAGAGGATGTAAAGAAATGGAAAAACATATCATCCTCATGGATTGGCAGAATCAGCATTGTTACAATGTCTATACTACCCAGAGTGATTTCAGATTCAATGAAATTCCCATTAAAATACCAACATCATTTTTTGAAGATCTAGAAAAAATAATTCTATGTTTCTTATGGAACTAGAAAAGACCGCAGATAGTGAAAGGAACTATAAGCAAAAACAACAAATCAGGAGGCATCACTTTGCCAGACTTCAGGTTATACTACAAGGCTATAGTAATCAGCATGGTAGCGGCACAGGAATAGATAAATAGATTGATCAATGGATCAGAACAGAGAACGCAGAAATATTATAACACCATCCTCATATTGCCATCTGATCTTTGACAAACCAGACAAAAACACACACTGAGGAAAAAAATCCCTATTCAACAAATGGTGCTCAGAAAATTGGATAGCCACATATAGAAGACTGAAACAGGATCCTCACCTCTCACCACTCATAGAAGTAATTCACGGTGGATAACAGACGTAAACCTAAGGCATGAAACTGTAAGAATTCTAGAAGAAAAGTTTAGAAAAACTCTTCTAGATATTAGCCTGGGCAAAGAATTTACAAAGAAGACCCCAAGGGCAATCACAGCAACAACAAAAATAAGTAAATGGGACCTAATTAAAAAGCTTCTGCACAGCCAAGGAAATAATCAATATAGCACATAGACAACCTACAGAATGGGAGAAAATATTTGCATGCTATATATTCAATAATGGTCTAATGACCAGGATCTTCAAAGATACCAAGAAAATCTGCAAGAAAATATCAAGCAACCCCATTAAAAACTGGGCAAAAGTCATGAACAGAAGCTTTTCAAAAGAAGCTAGAGTAATGGCCAATAAACATATGGAAACATGCTCAGTGCCTCTAATCATCAGAGAAATGCAAATCAAAACCACAATGAGATATCACTTAACTCCAGTGTGAATGGCTTTCATCAAAAAGTCCCCAAAAAACAGATGCTTGATTGGATGTGGAGAGAAAGAAACAGTCATACACTGTTGATGGGACTACAAACTAGTACAACCTCTATGGAAAGTTGTATGGAGATACCTCGAAGATCTAAAAGTAGAACTACCATTTGATCCAGCAATCCAACTAGTAGATATTTACTCAAAGGAAAAAAAAAAAAAAGACATTCTGCATTTGAATGTTTATAGAAGCACAATTCACAATTGCAAAGATGTGGAAACAACCCAAGTGCCCATCAATCTACATGAATGGATTAATAAAATGTGGTATATGTATACAATGGAGTACTACTCAGCCATAAAAAATGGTAAACAACTACCTTTTGTAACAACCTGAATGGAACTGGATACCATCTTTCTATGTGAAGTATTGCAAGAATGAAAAAACAAACACACACGTGCTCACTATTAAATTGGAATTGATAAACACTCACCAGCACATTTGGTAGTAAAACTCAACAGAAATGAAGTAGATGAAGGGAGGAGGAGGGGATGGGTAAATTTATACCTAACAGGTGCAATGCACACTATCTGGGTGATGGAAACACTTGCAATTTTGACTCTAATTATACAAAAGCAATTTATGTAACCAAAACATTTGTACCCCCATAATATTCTGGAAAAAAAAAATAACACAATTACTTCTTAACAGCTACTATTCAGTACATATCTCTTCTATGACTTTAGTCACAGACAACACTGAACTACCTGAGGAAGATGGGAAATAGAGATGATAATTATTGAGGTCTTACTATGGTGCATCCTTAATCTTCACAGCATCAACTATTATTATTCCCGTATTACAGATGAAAAAACTGAGACACCAAGAACTTAAGGTTACAAACCTCATGAATAACAGAGCCAGGACTCAATCCCAGGCAGTCTGATTCCAGGGACCCATACTCAAAAAAAAAAAAAAATGCTGGCTTAGATTATTAATATATTTTGCATTTCTATTCTAAAAAAATTAGTCTTTATATTTTCTTGAGCAATCTTCATGATTCATTGTGAAAATTATAATTGTTTTATAAATTTAATTGAGAAGAAATTCATTGCTTTCCACAATACAGAAAAATTTAGAGTGGATGAGCATTATCTGTTCCATTGATTTTATACAACTTAAATCTCTTCAGAGTTTTAGGGGAGGTCTTTAATAACATCCTCAACTTCTTTCCTTTTAATAAATTTATTAAATTACTTCTTCTATTTTGAGACAAAGCATAAAAACAATCCATTTTATGTAGATTTTCCAATGCTATTCATACAACTGTACAGGAATATTTTTTTAAATCTTTCCTGTATTTGCTGCTGTATGGATTTCTGCATTTTTAATTTTCTGAATTTCTCTTGATTACCTCTATAAGAAGTTTGACTATTTTTAGAGTTTGCATAAATTTATCCTTTTATCTTTCTCTGCTTTTAATATATTAATTTCCAATATTATCTTTGTAATTTGTTATATTCTCATAAAGATTTAGGGGGTGGCATGAGACAGAGTTATTACCTGAAGAGTTTATTTTCATTTTCTAGCTCAATAATTAAAGTATTTGAGACCATGAGAATGTTTCTAAAACATACTTTTCTACCTTCCTTAAGTTTTCATATGTATTTATTATTCTAATTGGCATTAATATCTAAGACTGTAACTGGATATATTACTTTATCTTTTATCCTAGTGCTATATAGTGTACTATTTTCCTCTTCCTTCTTTTCAATTTCAAAGTAGGTGCATTTCATAAACATTTTATTATGACTTTATTTTTTATTGTTAAAGTACTACAATATCATTATCTGTAATATTTCTATGTTCTCCTTTGCTTTTTTTAGTTAGTCCGTCAATTCTTACTCAGTTGCTATCATGAGTCATATTCCCAATTATCAAAATTATTTCTAATATAATCTGGTAAGTCAAATATCTGACTTATGATATCGATATCTAAATCATAAACTCAGGAGAAAATTTAGGGTTTTTCATCAGCTTCTGAATTTGGGGGCTACATCCTAAAAAGGATCCCATAAGGTACCATTTGTTTAAAACAACCTTTTTTGCTCCCCTTAGCAAAAAGTAAACTATCATTCACCCAACCTTTTAAAATCAAACCATTTGGGCTAGAATTAATAATGTGGTATGATAAGGATAAATTAGTTCTGACAAGAGTTCTGTCCTTAGTCCTTCACAATAAGTAAATAATCAAAGGAGGGAAATGAAACTTAACAGAGGCTGATAGGAATTTTTTGCCATCACACATACAGGGAAAGTCTACACTGTTTCGAGTTACTCTCTATTGATTTCTCTTTCGCCTTTCAGTAGGAGCAGGCTCACGTTCATCATTATGTGCCCAGGACTTGGAATAGGATGCTCATGACAGCTGCTATCAGGGATCCTGTGAGTGCGTCAGAAGATATTCAATTTCCTTTGAAACTGTACATTCTAAAGAAAAGCTGCTGTTGTTTTTGATATTAAAAGCACAAACACAAGTTGGTCCAAATATTTGAAAGCCTTACTAATGTGGGATGGGTCTCAAAACGTGACTTTGGCCACAGGACATTACTTTAGCCCTCACCAGATTAATTACTTGAAAGCCAGGCCCTAAATTCTTCTCTTTGGATTCTAAAAATTCCCATATTGTCTTATATTTGCTTCTAAGTAGCCAAAGAGACCTTTCTTCTCACCTTTTAGCATCCAGGCTGTTTCCATTCTGTTTCCCTCTATATTTATATACAGGCAGCTGGTCCCTATGTGAACATGTTCTTTTGATTTATGAATGCATCTCCCCACACCTAGTTAATATCCATCCTTGCTCTTGTCTTTGTCTCATAATAATTACCATTTTCAGGAGTGGCCACGTCTTTGTTCTGTAGTATCAGAAAATATGCTCAACTATTCAGAATCACAGAAAAACTCCATTTGAATAGAGCCAAGACATCATTATTTTGTCGGTCATCTCACAATTACAAAGTAGGAGCATGACATTTGTAAGTTCACACACAGTTTGTCTATAAAAGATGTAGGACCAGAATCTAGGTTTCCTGAATTTAGTTCTGTGTGCCTTTTTCAACTACAGTCATTTGCTAACTTTTTAAAGCGTTGGAACACTTGAAATGATATATTCCATTGAGTCAAAGGATATCAAAACTATAAAGGAGGAGCTAAATTAAATAAAATAAATGCTGGAGATCTAGACGCTATCTTTTCTATCTCCCCACCTCTTCCCTTTTATTAGGCCTTGAAACAACTCTGAAACACGTGATATCAATAACCACCTGTGGAAAAAAATTAGAGAACAGAGGGACAATTGGCAATGCCAAAGCCCAAGGAAGGTGGCCATGGGATAGTGGTATAGGAAAAGGATTTTTATTTTAAATAGAATGGTCAAGGTGAACCACAGTGAGAAAGTGACACTTGAGCTATGATTTAAAGCTTATGAGAGAGGAATGCACGTCAATCTCAGGGAGAAGAACATTCCTGGTAGAGGGAACAGTCATTGCAAACTCTTGGGCATGTCCAAGAGACAGTAAGAAGGTCCATTTGGCAATACAAGAGAGGACAGTTTCATCTGCTAGCCAGCCAGACCAAATTAGAGAGCCCTGATGAGACTTACGGCAACAGATGTTACCACCAAACCACCTTTTATATCACTGATATACCAACCACTCCCAACATCCTCATAGGACAAAAACTCATTTAACCTTACTTTTCTTAGGAGTGTGTGTGTGTGTGTTTCTTTTTAAATCATATATTTATTAACAGGAAGCTTGCCAATGACCTTGTTCTAGATTATATCATTTATTGCTCCTATTTTTAGACACTGCATTATATGCTTAATTAAGGCACTTATCAAACTGAGAACATGGAGCTACCTGGGCAAAAACATGACATGCATATGGAATGTATCATAAGCACATCTAAGCATGTGCCTCCATAGATGATGCTTCCATAGTCGAGTGATTTGTTTTGGAGGCAGAAAAGTTGGGTGGGTTTTTTGAGCAGAGATTCAGGGAGACCTTTCCCAAGAACTAAGCTTTATCAAGCTATTCAGTATTCCACAAAACCTTGTGCTCCACTCCAAATGCCCAATATTCTTTGATCACCCCACAACTTTTCCCACAGGGTCTGCCTTGCCCAGAAGGCTTTTCCTCTGGCCTTCCTTCCTTCATCATGCAGTCTATCTGGGAAATTCCTGTTCATCCTCTAATAACCAGTTCATTTATCATCTTTTCTGTGGCAAGCAGGACATATGGCTTCCTTCTCTTAGCTCCTGCAGCATTCTACTCCTGCCTCCTTCGTAGCACAAGTTGCCTTCTATCATTGCTGTGTATATTTGCACATGTCTTTGCCTTGTACCAGATTGTGAGCTCCTTGAGGACACATAAAGATAACTGATTTATTTCTGCATCCACAGACTGAACCAGTGTTGGATGAACAGTAGATTCTTAATAAGTGTGTATTTAACAAATGTGTGAATGAGTTGCACTAGTTCAATCCTATTATGCAGGTACATGTTGTGTAAATTAATAGCTTGAACATTCTTGGAGAAAATTTCTATGTTGAAAATCAATCAGCTGAAATCTGATATCAGTGTTACTATATATGGAGCTATTCATTGGGATTACAGACATATCACACTTTATTGTGCTTCACTTTATTGCACTTCACAGATATTTTGTTTTTTTACAAATTGAAGATTTATGGCAACCCTGCATCAAGCATGTCTATCTGCACCACTTTTCCAACAGCAAGTGCTCACTTTGTGTCTCTGTTCACATTTTGGTAGTTCTCACAATAATTCAAACTTTTTCATTGTTATTATACGTGTTACGGTGATCTGTGATCAGTGATCTTTGATGTTACTATTGTAATTGTTTTGAGGTGCCATGACCGGTATCCATAAAAGACAGCAAACTTAACTGATAAATGTTATGTGTGTTCTGACTGCTCCACTGACAGGCCATTTCCTGCCTCTCTCCCTCCACTAGCAAAAAGATTAAGACTTATTGAAGACTCAGATCATCCTTAGCATTTTTTAGCAATAAAGTATTTTTTAATTAAGGTATGTACATTGTTTTCTTAGACATAATGCTATTGCACACTTAATTGACTACGGCATAGTGTAAACACAACATTTATATGATTTCTGTGTACTGGGAAGCCAAAAATTTGTGTGATTCATTTCATCACAATTTTCTCCTTTTTGTGGTGGTCTGGAACTGAACCTGCAATATCTCCGATGCCTCTGTGTGTGTGTGTGTGTGATATAATATACACACACATAGTGTATATATATATATATATATATATAATGTATATATATTAAAAAAGCAAATCTTCTTGGGTCTCACTTAACACGAACTGGATTTGCACTGAAGCATTTTTTATTATATACATAATAGGTGTCTTGGAAACTAGAATAATCATTCCCATTGAGAACATAAGATTTCTATATCAGAGAAATGAAATGCCTTAACAAAGATGTACTCATTTATTTATTCATTCCACACATGTTTTTTTGAGCTGCTGGCACGGTGCTAGACACTTGGATGCATCAGTGAAATAGAAGATCAAGACTTCTGTCCTCATAGAGCTTGCATTTCATCAGCAGTTAAAACTAAATAATTCATCGATTTTTTTAATAGAGCAGAAATAGGAGGATAAATAATTCAAGGAGCTCCGGAGTAGGTTTTATTATTACTAGGGTGGTCTTTTTGAGCCTAATTGAGAGAGGTGAGCTTTGAACAAAGATTTAAATGACCAGAGACATCATAAGAGATCTCAGTGGGGTCTCTTATGAACTTGAACCTCCTATAGCAAGCGACCTAAATAGCTGAGCAAACCCAGCAAATATTCTTGGCACCATTTGTTAAGCTCTCCAAGTACCAGTAGCCTGCAGAAATGGCATCCATAAAGTATTCTAATAGCATAGCCATCTCCAAGATGAATCCTGTCTATGCATTTTAAAGATAGCAAAATGTTTCCATTGCCATGGTGCTTTGAAAATGTTTTTAAAGATCAAGGAAATTGGCCAATTTGGAAATGTTTAAAATGGAACATTTTTATATCACCTTATATATTACTCGACCTTTAACAATACATTTTGTGCCAATATCAGAGGTACAGTTGTGCCCTAAACACCTCATGGGATAAACAGGCTGAATAAATGCTGTTGGTAAAAGGCCCATTGGTGATAGATTCATGACAAGTTGCCTGGAGGTCACTGTGCTTGAGATAGGCTGATGTTCCCTTACTTTGCCAGCTCCTTTCAGATTGTGCCACTTGTAGAAAATTGACTTGGGCAGAGCTATCATTATTATTAATAGTATTTTATTCTTGCCAGAAACTGCCATTTCAAAATGTGTTCTTTTCTGGATTGAAAAACAAAATAATGAGCCTGTGTTTTTTATTTCCTGAGAGGCCACATTCATTTACATTCACTTACTGTCTAGGCTCCCCAGGTCCTATAATTTGCACAATGCTTCTAGAGCCAGGCATAGAATCACAGCAGGGGAGAAGCAAGTCTCCAAAGTCTGGATGTTGCAAGATGCCTAGGTTGTGCTTATGTTGGCACAGGGTCCTAGTGCCTTCAGCACCATATGCTCAACACCATGTATGTGTTGAGACATTTGATATAGAGAAATTTGGGTCCTAGTTTATTGTGCTAAATCTCTGATGGGGCTGTGCCTGTCTACTGAAAAGTCTGTTGCAGAGGACAAACACCATAAGTGCTCTCTGCTGCATAAACCAATCAGACCCCTGACCTGTCATTTATTTTTTCTTTGTGTTATGTTAATAACACTAACTTACATATATTTAGCACTATTAGATAAGTAGCCTCCAGGTCAAACCTGATCAGTGATAAAGAGTGGCTTAGTGAAAAGACAACATTTCTTGTCTTTCTTTGACCCCATCTTCTCCAGTATGCAGACTTCTAGCCTACCTACGTCTTGGAATCTGCAAGAAAATCTCAGATGTTTCTAGCCTTCCAGCTGCCAAGTCCTATGTGATTCTTTACTCTGCTATTTCCTGTGATAATTTATATCAACTGTTTAAGCCATTAGAGCATCCAAAACAGATAAGGTTGGTTTCTGTTCTGGTGTTCTATTGCTACCTGACAAACGCTAAAACTTAGTGGCTTAAAACAGTAACAATTTTATTTGCACATGATTCTAACTTGTAGATTGGGCTTGGCTGGTCTTGCTGGTGATCACTCCTGTGACTGCATTCAGCTGGCAGGTCGGCTGGGATCTGGGCATCTTCCTCTGCCCCTGAAGTCTCAGAGCCTCTCTCGTGCCATGTGAAGTGTCCACTTTGTTTCTCCATGTGCTCTTGACTGTGGTGTAGCTGGACTTCCCTCACACAGGCTCCAGGTGCCCCAGGGCACAAAAGCAATAGCTTCTAGGCATTATAAGGCTAGGCCCAGAACTGACACAGTATCACTTCCAACACATTCCATTTATTAAAGCAGGTCACGGTATGAGACCAGAGTCCAGAAAAGGGTCAGGACTAGGGTCAGACAAGTAAGGTGGCTTGGACACAGCTCTGAGTGAATGGATCCACATAAGTGGATCTCACTTGAATTTTGTGCCCTAGGAACCTACTTTGCCTTACCCTAGTCCAGGCCTTTTTTAGAAAAACAAAGGACAAAGGCATGAATATCAACAGCAGCTAGGATTCATCGAGTACCACCAATATAGCAGAGTACTACCACCCACCGTCTGGTTATAATTATGTACATTCTTCCCACATGCAGAATATATTCACAGCCCACTCCACATGAACCAAAAAGTGTGACCCCTATTTTAACTTCATGCTTGGGCTTGAGGTCCAAATATTGTCTTCTAAAACTCAATCATACATGCAGTTTGTTGCATGTTCTTCCTCAGGGTCAACTCAATGAGTAAACATCTTTTTAATACGAATACTTGTAAATTAATTGTACACGCCCAAGGGTATAATGCAGAAATAGACATAGAAGTAGAATAACTGCAGTGGACATACCCATGCAAAAGGAATTAAAAAATAAATTTAAAAAGATGCATGCCAGCCACTGGTTTGCAGAAATTGTGCAATCTTCCAAGGCATATATCATTAATTTCCTTATCCCAGGGACCAGAAATATTCCTCAGTTAGAGTTCAGTGCTAATTCTTGGAAAGTGTGTGTGCATGTGTGTATGTGTGTGTGTGTGTGTGTGTGTGTGTGTGTGTGTGTGTGTGTTGGCTCTGCTCTTTGTATCATTCTTCCTTGTATTTTTATTTTTTTAGATGGCAAGCAGGGAACTGGAGAATCATTCCTCCTTTTAAATATGAAATGGCTTATGTTGGTACCTAAGTGGTTTTCTCAGCCTACTTCCTGTCTATAGGTAAGAAATCCAGAAGCCTCTTGTCATGTTGAAATGTCCCTATCACTTTTAGTGCAAGCTGCTAATGTTGCCATCAATATAATTACATTAAAAAACTTCATATGTTTTCTGTGAATCATGTCAGTGTTTACTTCATCAGACAAAAGACACACCTTCAAATATCTTCAAGACAAAAGACATTCTGTTTTGGTCCTTTTATCTAGCTGAGTCTACAAGGCACCACATTAATTCTTTCTGAGGCCTCAACAAAGGATTTACAGTTGCATTTCTGATTTGATTTTGACCCTGAGACCATCTTTCATTGACAGAGCCTAGGATTTGGTCTTTTCCTGAGGCTAATTCTTACTTCGAGAATCATTACTTGCTTGGGAAGCTAGGAATGAAAAAGAGTTTAATTTTCCAAACTAGTGAATTCAGATTTGGATTTTTTTCCCCATCTAGATTCTACTCGAAAACTGAGCAATTTATTCTTTAGTTTGTCTCCTGCTGTTACCAAGCACAGCCAGAGAAACGCAGTTGGCATGTACACTGCTCATCCTGGACATCTCCCTAGCTAGATGCACAGATTCATTGAGTACATTTTCTGTCATCTAAGTTACCAAAGGTGACAGTGTTTCCAAATAATCTGCCACTATGTAACACGAATCACCTTTCCTTTAACCTTTATTTACCATTTTGTATTAGTTAGTTTTCTGTTGCTTATAACAGAATACTTGAAACTGGGAAATACATAAGGAAATGACATTTATTTCTTACTATTACAGAGGTTGAGAAGTCCAACATCTAGGGTTTGCATCTGGTGAGAGCCTTCTTGTTGGTGGGAGCCGCTGAAGAGGCTCGAGGCAACACAGGGTACCACATGGTGAGGGGACTAAGCATACTAGCTCAGGTCTTTCTAACTCTTCTTATAAAGCCACTAGTTCTCTCCCATGATAACCCATTAATCCATTAACCCATGTATCCATTATTCCGTTCCTGACAGAAAAACCTGCATGATCCAATCCTCTCTTAAAGGCCCCACTTTTCAATGCCATCACATTGGGGATTAAGCTTCCAATACATGAAATCTGGGGGACACATTCGAACCATAGCAAATGTCTTCATGCCTTTCCATTACTCAGTAACAGGCTTCTCGTTACCCTTCAGGTATCTGTTCTCCACTGTATGCCAATGGCAATGTCACATATATTAGATGTGTGTCATGGCGTCACCTTGTGCACAGGCATCAATTTCAGTTTTAGATATCTGTTACTGCATAACAAAAAACTCTAAAACATAGTGACTTAGAACAACACCATTTTATTTTCTCATAACCCTGTGAGTCAGGAATTTGCTTAGGGTTCAGCTTGGCAATTCTACTGTTCCATATGGCTTTGGCTTGAGTCATTTGCTTGGCTACATTCAGCAAGTGTCTGGGCTATTTTAAAGGTACAAGAAAGTTTCACACACGTCTAGTCCTCCTGGTACTCCATATGCCCCCGTCCTCCTTGTGGATAGGTTGGGCTTCCTCATAGCATGGTGGTTTCAGAATAGTCATACCTTTTATATAATGTCTTTCTTCTGAGAGGAAACATTCCAGAAGTAAGGGTAAAAGCTAGATAACTCTTTAGGTCCAATCTCGGAAATTACCCAGAATTACTTCTGCTGCAGTTTTATTAGTAAAGCAAGTCACAGGTCCAGCCCAAATTGAAAAGGAAGGTAAGATCCAAGAGCCACCAGTGTAACAAATTACATAAAGATTACTACAGTTTCCTTCCAGAATCTTCCTTCTCCTCTGAAATAAGGGAATTTGGCCTGTTTTTTTTCTGGTCAATCTACTAGAACCACTATAACTTGCAACATGCTATACTGTGTTCTAACTACTATCTTGATTTGGAAATAAATCCTTCTCTTGCCTCAAGTAAACCTCTGTCACATGGGCTACAAAGTCTTCTATATTGTAGTTTAAGGGTCTCACTGAATCAGCTTTCTAATTTTCTTAATTCAGCTCAGTTTTTTGATCCCCATCCCCAGGTCTTTATGAGGTTACGCAAGCTGGGCTTACTTGATTTGAGCCAAAGAAATCTAGCTCATTCCAAAATTCTTAGATGTCTAATTTATTCTTGTATTTTTAAAAATTAATTTCATTAAATTCTAGTTTACTTACAATAAAATTTTATGCATACAGTTTGCTGAGGTATGACAAATGTATACACAGAATTAACTACCAACACAATTAATATAACAAGGTTTCTATCACACTTTCACAAGCACTAGAGGGGGTATGTCCCTGTACTCATACCCTGTTCTTGTTCCCTCACCTACAGGCAGTTCCTGGCCCCAGGTAACATTTGATATTTTATACCCTTTAGATTCATTTTGTTTGTTACAGAATTTTATATGAATGACATTATACAGAATATACCCTTTGGTGTCCAGCTTCTCTGAAAACATAATTATTGCAGACAGACACATCTATGTTGTTCCATGTATTGGTAGTTAATCCTTCTTATCATCAAGCAGCATTCCATTGTATGAAAACAGTATATCACAGCCTGTTTATCCACGCACTTGTTGATGTTTGAGTTGTTTCCTTTCCTTTTCTTTTTTTTTTTTTTTTTTTGGCTATTTTGAACAAAGTTGCTATGAATATTTATGGGCAAATACTTTTATAATCACATATTTTCATTTTTCTTGGCTAAATATCTACAAGCGGGAGAATTGTTCAGTTGTATTGTAAGTGCTGTACCTTCCCACCAGCAATGTTTGGGAGTTACAGTTGTTGCAATCCTTGCCAACAATTGGTATGTTGGTCTTTTTCATTTTAGCCATCTAGTGTGTGTATAGTGCTAAACTATTATAAAATGTGTGTTCATAATGATTAATGAAGCTAAGTCTATTTTCAAGTGCTTAGTAATCATTTGTATATCTCTTTAATAAAGTATTTGTTCAGATTTTTTCCGATTTATTATTTCTATTTTTATTCTATTGAGTGCCAGGAGTATTATTCTGTGTTTTAGACACAACTCCTTTGTCATATGCAGACATTACAAAATTTTTCATATTCTATGGCTTAATTTTCTCTAATTGGAATCTTTTAAAGAAGAAAAGGTTTTAGTTTTGATGTGGTTCAATTTATCAATTGTGTTTGTTATTTTTTAATTTTTAATTATTATGAATGTATTATGATTGCACATATTTATGGGGTACAAGTGGAATTTTGATACATGCATACAATGAATACAGATCAAATCAAGGTAATTGGGACATTCATCACCTCAAGCATTTATCATTTCTATGTGTTAGGAACATTTCAATTCCAGTCTCGTTATTTTGAAATACACAATAAATTATAGCTAACTATACTTGGCCTATTGTGCTGCCAAACACTAGATCTTATTCTTTCCATTTAATTGCATTTTTGTACCCATTAGGCTCTTTATCTTCCATTCCCCAGCACCCTTCTCAGCATCTGGTAACCATCATTCTACTCTCTACCTCCATGAGTTCAACTCTTCTTTAGCTCCCACATATGAGTGAAAACATACAATATTTTTCTTTCTATGCCTGGCTTATTTTACTTAACATAATGACCTCCAGTACTATACATGTTTTTGCAAATGACAGAATTTCATTCTTTCCTATGGCTCAGTAATAGTCCATTGAGTGTGTATGTACCATACTATATTCTTTATCCATTCATCCACATTGATTCCATAACATGACTATTGTGAATATTACTGCAATAAACATGGGAGTGCAGATATCTCTTCAATATACTAATTTCCTTCCTTTTGGATCTACACCCAGCAGTGAAATTGCTGGATCATATGGTAGTTTTACTTTTAGTTTTTTGGGAAACGTCCATACAGTTTTCCATA
>CAUYSK010083466.1:0-22365 GCA_963575035.1 Avahi laniger | reverse complement strand
GTAACATTCTAACATTTACCCAAGGCTTATCCCGGTCTATTCAAATCTCTCTTGACATTGATAGTATACCAAAAATCTGTTGAGGTGAGATTCACTTAGGAAAGTTCAATTATTTCCAGGTTTCAGATGAAGCCACATCATTGAACACTGCAACTTTCAAATGAGCCAGGAAAGATATTTTACTTTAAAAAAAGAGCCAGTTTTCATGGTCATTTAATTATAGAACAGGCTTTGATGAGAAAACTGAGTTTAATAAAACAACGAAACAATGATATTCTCCAGTCTTGTCTCACTTTCTCCCCACTCTCAGCTATCATCTTTGGGCTATGATTGGAGTGAAACAAAAAAAAAAAAAAATAGAGACATATCAAAGAAAAAGGAGAAAAAAAGATGAATTGTGAGACAAAAAAAGGAAATGCTTCTTCAGAATATTGTGCTAAGAGAGACCAAGAAATTGAAGCTTCGGGAAGCATTCCTATTCTGCTTCCTCTCATTTCTACGCACGTATCTTCCTGAGACAGATTTCTAAAAATTTGATAATAATGTGAATTCAGGTGCCAAATATGGTTTCCTATTTGATTTTCATTATGCAATTGTAAAAATATTTTTCTGTAAAGAAGCAAGTCAAAAAGTTTAATGGTTGAAATTAAACTTTAAACTACTAAGTTTAAATTCCAGGTAACTAGAGAAAAAATAATCCTAGAATTTATATGAAACCACAAAAGACCCTGAATAACCAAAGAAATCTTGTGCAAAATGAAAAGTTAGAGGCATTATACTACCTGATTTCAATATATAATATAAAGTTACAGTAATCAAAATAACATGATACTGGCATAAAAACAGACATATGAGACAGAATAGATCACCCAAAATAAATCATGCATTTACAGTTAATTGATTTTGACAAAGGTGCCAAAAACACAAAATGGGGAAGGGATAGACTCTTCAATAAATGGTGTTGAGAAAACTGAATATTCACATGTAGAAGAATGAAATTGGATCTTTACCCCATACCAAGAATAAAAATCAACTCAAAATGGATATAAAATCTAAAAATAAGATATGAAGCTATAAAACTACTAGAATAAAACATAGGGTAAAATCTTGACATTAGTTTGGGAAAGGACTTTTTTGTATATGATCCCAACAGCACAGGCAAAAAGAACAACAAATAGAAAAATGAGATTGTATCAAACTAAAAAGTTTCTGCACAGCAAAGGACTCAAACAACAGAGTGAAGAGACAATCTGTAAAATGAGACAAAATATTTCTAAACCACATATTTAACAAGGAGTTAAAAATATATAAGGAAATCAAACAACTCAATAGCAATAAAAATAATCTGATTGAAAAATGGGTAAATAACCTAAATAGGCACTTCTCAAAAGAAGACACACAAATGGCCAACAGGTATATGAAAATGTGCTTAACAGCTTTAATCATCAGGGAAATGCAAGTTAAAACCACAATGTTATATCACCTTATACCTGAGAAAATGATTATTATCAAAAAGAAAAAAGGTAAGTACCAGAAGGAATGTGGACAAAAGGGAATCCTTATACATTATTGGTGGGACATTAAATTAATACAACCATTATGGAAAACAGTACAGAGGTTCCTCAACAAATTAAAAACAGAACTACTACGTGATCCAGCCATCCCACTTCTGCATATATATCCAAAGGAAATGAAATCAATACGTTGAAGAGATATTTATATTCTCGTGTTCACAGCAGCATTACTGACATTATTTATAATAGTCAAGGTATGGAGTAAGTGTCCATCACACACCCAGACACACACACACACACACACACATTGGAATACTATTCTGCCTTTCAAAAGAAGGAAATTTTGTCATTTGTGATAACATGGATGAATCTGGAAGAAATTATGCTAAGTAAAATAAGTCAGACATAGATAGACAAATACTCCACGATCTCACTTATATATGGAATCTAAAAACATTATGGAAGCAAAGAGTAAAATGGTAGTTGCCAGGGGCTGGGGAGGGAGGAGAGGAAACCAGGAGATATTGGTTAAAGGATACAAAGCTTCAGTTAGGATGAATAAATTCAAGAGATCTACTGTACAACATGGTGACTACAGTTAATAATAATATAGTGTATATTTGAGAACTGCTAAGAAAGTTCATCTTAAATGCTCTCACCACAAAAAAAAGGATGTGCAGTGATAGATACGTTAATCAGCTTGATTTAATTATTTTACAATGTATACATATATCAAAACATCACCATATACACTGTAAATATACACAATTTTTATGTGTCCATTATACCTTAACAAAACTGATGGGGGAAAAGGAAAAAAAAAAGACACCCATGGCCACAGTTGAGCATTAAAATAAATAAAAACATAAATTCCAGATAACAGTATTTATTTGTCTGATTAGTCTATGATTTATATGTTCCAGTCATGTTTACCTTCATAAAATGCTTTTTTTAAAATTTTAAGGAATTAGAGGGTACAAATGATTTTGGTTACATGGATCACTTTCACAATGCTTGAGTCAGGGTTAAAAGTGTGTCTGTCACCCAGACAGTGTTCATTGTACCTGTTAGAAAGGTTTTGCCCATCCCCACCTCACCCCTCCGACCTACTTGATTTCCATTGAGATTTACTTCCCTTGATGCATACGTGTGCTGGGAAAATTGGATAGCCACATGCAGAAGAATGAAACAGGATCCATATTTCTCACCATTTGCAAAAATTAATTCAAGATGCATAAAGGACTTAAATGTAAGGCATGAAACCATAAGAATTCTAGAAGAAAATGCGGGAAAAACTCTTCTAGATATCTGCCTAGGCAAAGAATTTATGAAGACCCAATGGTAATCACAGCAAAAACATAGTGTTATTTTTATGGAATCTTTGGCCATGTAGCAAAGTTAGGCTTATAAATACTGCATTCCTGACAGTGTTGGCAATTAACGTGGTTCTTCTGAATGCTGATAATCAGTTATATAAGGGTTGTGGGGGTAAATACAACCTTCCTATTATCTTCTACATCTGAATTATAGTTGAAACAGGTATAAGGCTTCTCCATTGCATCAGGGAGGACTGTGTAATTTACCTATAATTATTGCTCATGTAATTACATGAAGATACGTCTTCATCTGAAATTTCAGACAATGTTACAACTACTGCATTGACCAAAAAAATATTGTTCCAGACATTTCAGAAAGAATGATAATCATGCAATATGTTATTAAACTGAGATGTTGCTGGACCATTATATTCTATAGAGTAAATGTTCAAGAATATCACAAAACGAAGGTACTGTAGATTGGATTTATTTCTAAGCGACCACATTTATAACTCCAATATTTTGCATGTTGACTAAAAATCTGAGAGTTAGCCACAAGTGAGATGGGGGGCAGCATCCCGTCCAGTCTTTGAGACAAGGTAGAGCTTGGTGCATTTAATATAATATTCTATTCCAAAAATATGTTCCAAACATTTTTTTTTACTTTTTTGATGAAGAATCATAATAAAGGAATCAATGATATCAGAAAGATAAAGATATACCTGTAGATAAATTTACCTGGAAAGGTTTCTTATTATATTCTTATCCATTTCATTTTTAGAGACTATTTTCGGCATGAAAGACTCTTAAAGATTATTGCATATTACATATTCTCCAATGCCCTTTCACCATATGTCTTCTTTGAACACCTCAGAAAATAATGAGTGTCTTATAAAGCACACAGTTTAATCTGCAGGATAAGTTGAGAAAAGAACAGCTATCTTTCATTCAGAGAAACTCAAAATTCCTTACAAAAACTTATTCAACTATTATAACACTATGCTCTATCTTTTCTTTTTCCTACAAGATAACCAAAGAAAATACATCTTGATTTCAAATGATCAGAAATGAATGAAAATCAGAGGGTAATCCACGAAGCCAAGTCTATATTGATCCTTAATATTAATTTTATAATAATTATAAGGGAACTTTTAATAGGACCCTATATGGACAAAAACGGACAAATCTTTGGGAAATTGCAGAACACTAAGCATAAATAGAAGGCCCAGATTTTCCAGAAAGAAAGAAACAAGGTCACTGTATTCATTTCCTAGAGCTGCTGTGTAACAAAATACCATAAACTGGGTGGCTGAAAACAATAGAAATGTATTGTCTCACGGTTCTGGAGGCCAGAACACCAAAGTCAAAGTGCAGGCAGGGCCATGCCTCCTCTCAAGCTTGTAGGGAAATACTTTCTTGCTCTCCCTAGCTGTTGGTGGTCAGCTGGCAATCTTTGGCATTCTTGGCTTGCAGCTACTTAACTCCAATCCCTGCTTTCATCATTACATGATATTCTCCCTATATGTCTCTGTCTTCACCCGGCCATTTTCTTATAAGGGGACCAGTCATATTGGATTACTGGGCCATTCTTTCCACTATGACCTCATTTTAATGCAATAAGTATAAAGTCACATTTTGAGGTCCTGGGTGTTCTGAGGACTTCAATATATGTTTTTGGGAGGAGACATAGTTCAACTTGTAACAGTCACCAACACAGAAATAAGAATCATATTGGCACGAGAGCTGTTGTTAGCAATCATAAGTGCTAATAACATGAAGCAATGCCTTCAGAATAAGTGGGAAAGACGATTGTCAACTTAGAAGTCTATGCCAAGATTAATTATCAATCAAAAGTGAGGTAAGATCAAGACATTTTTAGATATTTAAGGAATCGGAAAGTTTTCCTCCAACACACCCTTTCTAAGGAAGTCATTTGAGGATTTTCTCTGACAAAAAGCAGGAAATCTTTTCAGGCTGAAGAAACAATGTCTCCAACACAGAAGAGTGATAATGCCTTCACAACAAAAAAGGGATTGGTCTACATAAATGATCCGGAGTAGAGAACTTCAGGAGGGAGTTACACGGCAAATGTAGGAAATTAGTAGAATAAATACATGAATTTGCAATAAACTAGAGGATAACATGAAGTCTGTTGGCAGTGGGTAAAAAGAGTGTTATCCATTTACTGTATCTCTAAAAACACTATTGTTGACTGCTCACATGCATGGTGACACTGAATCTGATGAGAAGGTCAAATAATCACAGAGCACTAACTACAGTAAATCACGTTTGTGTCATTGTGTCATTATCATTCTACAAACACACTTTACTGATTTCTACCTTTACAATCAATCCACAGATAAATCATAAGCTAATTAACTATGATTATCGGGGAATGTAAATACAAATTGTGAAAATATAAAAGCAGCAGCACACCTGTTCGATATTGGATCATGAAACTTGGAGGGCAGAGGAGAGGGAGTCTGGAGCTTTGGTATCTGCATTTTACACAATGCGGAGCCAAAGTCTCTAATGAGATGGGAAGCGAATAAAAACTGGACTTATAAACAGTTCAAAAGTGATAAAATGACCAAAGGGACCCTGTGGTTCTTTGAATACAATTACAACCTTACCTCAAGCTTTTGCACTTGCTGATCTCTGTGCCTGGAAATATTTTACTCTGAATATTCATACAGCTTGCTCCCATACAACCTTCAGATTTCTGGCCAAATGTTCACTCCCCAATAAACTTTCCTGGACCTTTTCATTTCTGTTGCTTTACCATGCTTTGTTTTTCTTTATTGCACTTATAAATACCAAATATTACAGTATATGTTTATTTATTTATAGTCTGTTTCTACTGCTACAATGTAAGTTTGGTGAAATCAGTACTTTGTCACTGCTCCATTTCCCACACCTAGATTAATGTCTGACACACAGTAGGCATATACATATATGCATATATAGGCACATGTATATATTTGTTACAAAAGTAATATTTAAACTTGTTACTTCCAAATTACTTTATTTCATTTTATTTTTATCTATACTCTTGAGAGGATTCATACCCACCGCATCTGTATGGCGGAGTACCATGCAATGGTGTGCCATGCACATGCCCTCCAAACTGTGTGCTCAGTGATGGCAACTCGGCAGCTCGCAATCAGTTATGATGAGCTCATTTATGCTACAGAAATCATTAAGCACTAAATATCACGACTTGATTTATTGTTGATTGTCTAGACTTAAGAAAGTATGGGAGAAAATATTAATAATGCTGATTAAATTTAAAAGTGCATCATTAATGTGGCCACTAAATTGTAAATAGCACAAGGATTGATGAAATATTCTTTCTGTTCAAAAATTATCATTTATTTTTTTAAATACACATCACTGATGAACAGTGAAATTCAGACATATGTTTCATAATTTAATTTTCATTATATTTACGTAAACAAAAAAATAACCAATATTCATATTGGCATTAAATCTGGAGAGCTAGTTTTAATTTACAAGCACATCATTGGAGATAACAAAACAGAAGACTAAAAGCTAAACAGCTGAAAGTGTTTTAATTCTGAGGAGTGGGACCAGTGGAGGCCAGGAGCAAAGCAGGATGTTGTTGCTTTTTTTGCAAGCCCTTTTGTACAACTGGATTATTTTTAAAGTATGTACATATACTAGTTTGCGTGAAAGCTTTGTTTTAAAAAGGAAACTTTTAAATTTACTCATGAAAGCATCACTTCATTTACTCAGCCACAAGTTCTGGGAGGTTATTTTCCATTGGTTTCTCGTATTTTGTGTATCTTGTGAGCAGAGCAGGTAATTGTTCTTTTGTTCTGGACTAACTTTTTAAGGATGATTACATAGAGAACGGCCTTGCAAGACAGAGACAGTGTCTTCTTTTAGAGCAAAGGGTAGGTCTGCTTACTATCCAATATAATCAAGATAGTGTCTCCCTTCAAAGCAAAGAGCAGCCATTCTTGCTGCTTATTATAAAAGATTTGGGTTGTCTACACTGGGGGTTCTTCAGCAATAATGCAAACTTACTGTGTCTTCAGCATTCACGTGGACCCCTCCGTGTCACCTCTATGGATCTTGATGGTGATCGGAGAGGGCGGCTGCATTAATGCGAACATGAAACCTGTGCCCCTTGCTATACTGAGATCAATAAATTCCTGTGTCTCTGACCCAGGAATTTTGTCTCTTGCCAGTATTTACGAAATTGTGGAAGGTTAACTTCTTGGCTTGCAAGTAGAGTATAACTGAAACTTTCACAGTCTTTAATAAACTTCCAAAATCCATCAAATTATCAAGAATCAAAAATTTACCTCCTTTTCCTAGCATTTGCCCCAGGCAGAATAAGTAAATCTTCTTTCCATATATTTATTCACTACTTGATGGGATATTATAAAATTACAATAATTGTAGTTTAAACATAATACTGAGATACTCAAAAGTGTTAGTAATATAAACTGAAATAGTCACTTAAGGAAATACTCATCAAGGGGGATAAGTAAAGATTTGAATTGTTTCAGCATTTTTTTTTTTTGGATGCTACATATTTTAGAAAATTTTCACACACTCAGGGAGTTACAATTCATTTAAATGAAAATAATCAATATTGAAATATAAAAATAACTACAAATAAAAATGAAAGAACTAAACAAATAAATAGAAAAGAGGATTTGGATATGAAAAAATCGATGCTAATGGCTAATGAAAATATGAAATGATACACCAAGTCCTCATTGATATTTCAGGGAAAGAAAAATTAAAACAATTGTTATGTCGTTTATAATCCTAACACCATTTTTTCGGATAACACCAACAGTTATCTAGAGTGAGGCAAAATGGGAAATCATATGCTACTGTTGTGCGGATAACCGGTGCAATTATCTAGGAGATCAATTTGGCCACATTTAGTTAATTTGTGGATGCTTGGAACCTTTATCTGCAGCTTCACTAAGCATCTAGTCATATCTTCGCTAGGTCTCTATCCTAGAGACTACCCCATACATATGCCTGGGAAGATATGTACTGTGATGTTCACTGAAGCATTACTTGTTTTATTAGGAAAAAGAAACAATTGTTCCTAATTGTTCCTCTGTAGAACCACATTGACATAAAACGGTGATTTATGTGGTTCATTCATCCAATAGAATGTCATTTAATACTAAACATGAATGAAATAGAGATACATACATTGACACAAAAAAATATCATGTTGAGATAAAAAAGAAATGTTTAAAAACATAGACTAGCATTGCAGTAAATTCTAAAAACACAGAATACAGTGGTGTAAATTTGGGGTTATAACACAAATGGAATAAAGTTAAAAAAATGCATAGAAATTATTTATACCAACTTTCTCTGTGGAGAAATATGAGAAGGAAAAGACAGACATGGACTTTTATAGATCTGCAATTTTATTTTCATTAAGGCAAATATGGCAAATGTTAATAGCTGTTTAATATTGGTGACAAATATATCAATGTGTACTATATTATTTTTTAGAATTTTCTATATATTTGAAATGTTTTAGAGAAAAATTTACTTTGATAAGAAAGGTAAGAGGAAAATAAGAAGCAAAATGACATGTCACTAATTCGTAAAAGCTTAAAGTTTGAGAATTACCTTTCTGAGTATTTAAATTAGTTTAGTTTCTACTTTTTTGGAGGTGGGCACAAAATTTCTGTTGTCGTTTTTGTTACTGTTGCTTGGTATTTTTATACTAGATTTGTATTATCTCTCCTCAAATAGGTGTGCTTGTGGCAATATAAAACATGTCATTCAGATCCGTAACATTAATGAGCAATGACATACTCCTCTTTTATAGAGATAACCCAGTTCTTTAAATTTGGCTGTGTGTAATGACGGTGCCTAAACAGGTGTGTGACTCTTCCTTCCCACTCCATACCTAATGTAGGGAGAACTGAGAAAAAACATAGTCACATCTCACTCCAATATGGGGGAAAATCCATCTTCCTTTCATTAGAAAATTCACTTTCCTGCTGAGTTGCCTAAGGTATCAGAGATACTCCTTTCCACAGAGGTATGTGAATGTCACACTAAAATTTTAAGCTAGAGGTATTGCTAATAAAGTATTTGTTAGAAATCACTGCATGACATGGTTATGTTTAGTGAATGACATAAATTAAACAAATATTGTTTGCAAATATGAATAATTGACATCTTAGATGAAAAATAATCAGAAGTGTTTTGCAATTACCTATTAAATTAGTGCATAGCTATATTAGAAAAAAACATAACGTGATCGATTGTTTATAAAAACCAGCAATTAAAGACCAGAAATTCTTAACAAGTCAGGATTTTGACTGAAGCAATACTGTCTTCTTCAAGAGCAAGCACTTTCATTTGTTCTTAAGACTTAATGCTATGAGTGATAGTATTAAAGTCAGGGTCCAATACAAGCATCAGAACCTCTCTCTACCTGTAACAAATGTTTATATGCGTAAAAGAGGATAACTAATAATATGTCATTATGTTATGATATTTTATGGCCAGTTCAGTGATCCACATAAATTGCCCTGGAGATCTAACCATATTATTCAGAAAGCAGATGCTGCACAGGGTGAAACAGTCTTTTTTCATAACAAGTCTCCAGTGAACCTGACTTATCGTCACAGGGCTCATCTCTAGGGAGGTCTGGCATTCAGTTTCCAGACCATTCAGAGTCCTGATGCTGTCTACAAGGACGCTAATGATGGTGATGATTTTCGTGGTGTGGGCACTTGTCTAGCTATTAACCATTCTATATTTCACATTAGCACCAGAACAGCTGTTGACGTTAGCAGTATTAATCACAACCAACTTGGGCTGGATTCAAAGTGACCTAGAAGAGCTACATTCTGCATCTCGCTATCGATTCCCCGGGGCAAAAACATTATGTGGCACCATGTCCACATCAAAGGGAAGTATGTCCTTTGATTATCCCTCGTGTGTACAGATTTGTGGCAGAGTCTACGACAAACAATGGGGCTGCATCTAATGCTCTAGTTATCACTGCCTGGGGATGGCACTTCAAAACAGAAAAGGGTAAATTTTACTCCACAAGACATAGTGCCATTATTATTATAGTTGCTGGATCAGTGAATAACATTTTTGGAGGTTTTACTTGTATAAGACTTAAATGTCTCTGTGGGGAAGAAAAGGAGCAATTTTATTGATTCAGGAGGAACAAGCAGATTAGGAGAAATAAAATGCACAAGGGCAAAAACACAGAAGCCAGGGATGTTTCTTTATAATTATTTCCCATTTTCAGGTGCATGGAAAGATCTAAGTTAAACATGGAAGATAAAGCACAGTGGAAACACGCTTTTCTACCCCCTTACAGCCAAACATAAGGAACTGGTTATCTTTGCTCATCCCGCTGGATATTTGATGTGTAATCTTCACAAAGGATATTATTAGTGGTTTTTGACAACCATGCCCATATGACAGGGATTTCTTCGATTTATGTTCCAGTTCCCAAAAGGGGAAGACCAGAGGAAGGTTTTGAATTTGACACTGTATGACCTTTTTTTTAAAAAAAAATGTGTGGTGGGAGCTACTGTTCTGTAAGGAAAGGTACACCGAGAAGCGCGTGGCTCGTTGACATTACATTAGAGCACTGAACAGGACCAGTAAATAAGGCATTCTCCAGAACTTGCCCAACCAAAGCGCAGGCTGCAGACCAGCAGCGTCCACTCCCCTGGCAGCTGGTTAGGAGTGCAGAATCTCGAGCCCCATCCCACACCTTCTGAATCAGAATGCATTTCCTGAGAGCCTGGAGCACTCATGTGCCCATTAAAGTTTAAAAAGTGTTACTGCAGAATGACTTAAAGTATATCTCAGAGGACTTTCTAGAGAGTTGTTTATTTCCCTAGAGGGACAGATGGCTGGGAAGGCCTACCTGAAATTTGTGTCAGAAGCTAAAAAGGCTTTGAGGACCCAGAAGCTCAGAGTCAACAGATCGTTATCATTATATAATTAAATACATGACAACTGACTTGCCTAATCGTCTAGGAACAAAAGCATCTTTATTGAAGTCAGTTTGGTTAGAGAAATTTCTATTATGTTTAGTTATCACTGGTGGTGATAGCAAAACATCAAAAAGGGCTGTTTCAGGCAAAGGCTTCTGAAGGGTGAGTGATTAATTACCTGGGGAGAGGATAATGCCTCATGAAGAAAGTCTTCTCATTAGGAGTTCTAGTTTTAGTCCCTAGGTCCAAGGAAACAAGAAATCTATAATCTGCCTGAGTAGAGAGGCAGTCCTCAAAGGATGATGTGGAAAGAGTCTGTACCCTAGATAGCGGTCCTCAACCTTTTTGGCATCAGGGGCCGGTTTCACGGAAGACAATTTTTCTATAGACTGGGGGTAGGGGGTTTGGGGGTGGGAATGGTTTCAGGATGATTCAAGCGCATTACATTTATTTGTGCACTTTATTTCTATTATTAGTACATTGTAATATATAATGAAATAATTATACAACTCACTATAGGTTGGGGATCCCTGCACTTAGAACATATTCTTGTGCCTCTTAACTAATTTTTATCTTATAACGTGTCCTATAACAATGTGATATGTCATTGGAATGTCTTTTATTAATATAGCACTATAATGAATTTCTTTATTCACAGCTCTCTTGTAGGTACTATAGGGAATATATAAAACCCTATTTCTGCTTTAATTTTAATATTCTGAATTCTAACAAAACCTATAGTATACATTACAGTCCTGTGGTTGTAAGTCACCAAAACCTAACTTGAAACTCCTTATAAAAAAGAAGAGCAATTTATTGACTAAGAGAATACAAGAAAGGGTTTAAATAACTTACATTAATACACAGGCATGGCGGGATGCAGCTAGAACTGAAAACCACTGGAGCCAGGAACACAAACATTCCCAGGACTCATTTGCTCTTTCTTGCTCTGGCTTTTAACTTGTCTTATCTTTTGGTGGGCTTTATTGTCTTCATATAAACCAGATTTTGTCCATGGGTTCAGAAACAAGAAAGCTGATTCCTCTCACGTCTTTCTTATAGCTATTACATTGTAGTGGGGGTGGAAATACTCTCTGTGATATAAAGTTTGAAATTTCAGGCAAGTCTTAGATTTCCCAGTTTAAGTCATATGCTCTTTGTGGACCAACCAGCTGTCACCCTGAAGGGGCTCTTGTAAGGAGAGGGCTCTGACTCTGACCAAAAGGAGAAGATATTGAGAGTAAAAACATGATAATTTTGTAGAAACTAATAGCTCAAAGGGAAAAGAAGAGAAGTTTTCTAAAGAGAAAAGACTGACCAGAAATAAAAAAATAACTGTCTGTTAATATATACATATAGTGGCTTTAAAAATAAATTTAATACATGAATTACTTCTTCAGAAGGACAGATAAATACAATCTTTGAAATACTGCATGTAGTGGCTTTAAAGGGCATGCCCTTATTTAAAATATATAGAAAGGCAAACAGCATTATTATTACAATATTCAGTCTCAATTTTTGTTAGATTATGCTATAAGATTATACAATAAAAACTGGAGATCATTAAACTATTTGTTATTAAGAGAATGACTTCCTGGAAAGGGCTGGAACACATTCTACTAAGCGAGGCATCCCAAGAATGGAAAAACAAGCACCACATGTACTCACCATCAAATTGGTATTAGCTGAGCAACACTCAAGTGCACATATAAGAATAACATTCATTGGATGTTGGGCAGGGGGAGGGGGCAGGGAGGAGGAGGCGACGGGCATATGCACAAACAATGAGTGCAATGCGCACCTCCCGGGGAATGGACACGCTTGAAGCTCGGACTTGGAGTGGGGGGGGCAAGGGCATCATACATAACCTAATCATCTCTACTCCCATAATATGCTGAAATAAATAAATAAATAAATAAATAATAAAATTTCTCACTATAATAAAAAATAAACATTGTTGTAGCTATTCTAATTCTTTTGTCTTTCCTGTAAATTTGAGATAAATCTTTTTTACATCTATAAAAAATCTTGCTGGGATTTTGAATTGCATTAAACCTGCACATCAATTTGGAGAGAATTGACATATTTACTATGTTAGGTCTTCCAGTCCATGAACAAAGAATGTCTCTACATTTATTTCAATATTCTTTGATTTCTTTCATTAGAGTTTTGTACTTTGTAGCCTACAAAGTCCTGTTCATGTTTTGTTAGATTTACACCTAAGTATTTTTTAGCAATTGTAAAAGATACTGTACTTTCAATTTGTATCTACATGTTAATGGCTACTATGTTAAAATATAATCGATTATTGTATGTTTATTTTGTATCCTATGATCTTGATAAATTTTGTTTTAGGAATTTTTTGATAGATTCCTTTGAATTCTACATAGGCAATCACATTGTCTACAAATAGGGACAATATTATTTCTTCTGTTTCAATCTGTGTACCTTTTATTTCCCTTTCTTGTTTTATTGCACTAAACAGAACTTGCAGAACTGTTAAATACTTACCTTGTTCCTGATCTGAGGGAGAAAGTATTCAGTCTTTCACCACTAAATGTAATGTCATCTGCAGATTTTTTAAATGTTCTTTATCAAGTTGAAGAAGTTTCCCTCTATTATTATTTTTCTTAAAGTTTTTACCATGAATGGATGTTTTGATTTTTGGACATTGTGCACGCCAAAAAAAATCCATTTGTAGAATATTTTCAGCCTTAAGACCAGCAGTCTATAACCCCTAAAATGAATTTGCCCAAATCTTGATTTTTCCCAACCATTTCAAAGCAAGAGGGAAAGATGGAGTGAACAAAGCCATTACTGCAGAGTAGGCCAAGAATATTCGCTATCCTTTCTAAATCACTGTGTGGCTTTGTCCTTCATGTTTATTGTGAGTTTCACCTAATTAAAAGAACCTTCTATGTTCAAATAGCAGCATCTCTCCTACTAAGAAAGTCATTCTCTCTAAGATTCCCTTCAAGGACACAGATTTGCTCTTTAGTTTTGTGTAAGGACTGAAACAGAAAGAAAATATCTTTGATCACCCCTCAACGTCGGGTTTAGCCATCACTTAAGTAAGTCCCACCACCCAGCCACACAACATTTAATCTTTCCCATTACAGCATGTAATTATAATAAAGTCTTTCTGAACGGCATTTTGCCCTCTGTATTCTGAGGTAAGCAATCTTTGTCAATTTATCCTAACTGCTTTCACAAAACTTCTATCCTAAGTGGTACAGATTGAGTAATTCTTCTGATCTCACAGGGCCATGGGCCTTCGTAATGCCATGTCCATTTCAGTTCGATTAACTCCGAATGAAGGAGAGAGTTCTGCTTTGGATACTTGGCAAGGTAACCATAAACAGAAGACTAATCTTTCAATAATACAAGTTTAAGAAAACAAGAGGTGACTGGAACTCTGTTGTAATGAAATTACCCGTGCATGGCAGTTTCAGGAAAAGTTTTTTTTTCATTCTAGGAGCGTCGAGAGAGCAGCACTGCCTCTACCCAATGAAAGTAATTGAGTGAATGATTTCACTTGTTTCTTCTTTGGACTGAATTAGGCCGTTGCCATCTGTGGAGTGTGCTAAATACCGTAGGGGAAGGAGTCTGTTTTCTCATGTCATTTATGTAATGGCTGTGTTGTCACTTGCCACTTTTGAACAAAATCAATATGTAGCAGAAGTTGGGCCAGGTTTTGTACAGCTGAAGTAAAGTAGGGAATTGGGGCAATTGTTCAGTTAAATTGAGCACATTTTTAAAAAGCTATACTTGCCTTCAAATTACTCACATGCTTCAGGGAACATTTGTAACTGCTCTGGCCTGACACTTTGTTTCAGCTACTCATGTCTAACCACCAAGCTTCCTGCTAGGGCCACAGCCACATGTAAGTGGGTGAGGAGTTTTCAGGGGGCACATCCTCGTCAAAGATCGTAAGGGTAGTCAGGAATAAGAAACTGTTCTACATGAAACTGAAAGATAGAACTAGGAGGATACTGGGTAGGACCTACTGAGGTGAGTTTAAGCTCAGTTGAAAGAGAAGGTCCAAATTTTCCAACAACAAAATGAGTTGCCTTGGGAAGTATTAGTAGTCTGTAGCTGGAAGTATTCAAGAGAAGATTTGGATCAGTGTTTCTCAAACTGTGGGTCACTACTCAGTAAAGGGTTATAAAATAAATTTAGTAAGTTGTAACTACTATTTTTTAAAAAAATGGAATCAAATAAAATGGAATGAAATGAAATGGAATTAAACACAAGAGAAAATTAAAAGTATGAGAGCATTGCAATAGAAATTGCAATAGAAATCAGCATTGTTTTGTGAAACTTTCTTTTTAATTTTTGTGTCTGTGTGTGTTTACTAGGTCACAATGCAAAATGCATTATTGTGTGAGCTACTGTCTAAAAAGCTTTTAAAAGCTGGCTTATACATCTAGTTGAAGGAATACACAAGTATTGGATGGCACTGATTGAACTATATGGCTATTAAAACCCAACTCAAAAAGGAAAACAATCATCATGTTGTAAAGGTCACAATCTCTATAAGCTAAACAGAAATCAGTTCTCCAAAAATATGTAACTATTCCTAAACCTGAGCCTGGAAAAAAAATTCTCCCATGAGTTGTGTGAGAGAAAACACTATATAAAGTATTTTTTAAATACCTTCTTATAATACACAACAATGACAAGTTTCATAGAGATGTTTTCATAATATCCCAAAATATGAGCTTCATGGTATCACATGAAAGCAAAGATCAGAAGTCAAGTCTATAGAAAGCCAAGACTGATGTAGTCCAGTACAAGACTTTAAATTGATTTGGTTTATCAGAGGGCAGATATGAGCTTGAAGGTGTTCATCTCCTTCGTAGTTAAGTGCATATCCTGGGGGGAAAGACATGTTAAATTGAAACCATGCTGCAAAGGGTTAAAGAAACCAGTGACTAATGAAAATTTCTAAATTTGTTTTACAAAAAGGCAAATATGGAAAATAGCTTGCTAAAGACTCCTTCTCAAACTGGCTGAAACTGGTTGAAACCAATATGGCCAATTAAAGTGTAACCGGCTCCATGAACCCCTATATGTTTTTTATAATACTCTCCCTTAACTAACTACTTGACCCTTTGAGTTGTTTCCCAGAAATGATGAACTCGAACTCCTGGCCTCAAGTGATCCTCCCACCTCCACCTCAGCCTCCCAAAGTGTGGGGACTAGATTATGGTGTGAGCCACCATACCCGGTCTGAAATGATAGATTTTCTACAAAACAAAGGAGTTGAAACTCTGAAGGACCCAGAGCAGACTTCCCAATGCCAGGACTTACCATCCCCTTCCACCTGCCCCAAGGCACATGGCCCCTCCTTAAAAAGGCCATGATCTCCATTAGTTGGGGAGACGGATTTGAGGCAGCTTCTCCCATTCTCCCAACAAGATGTCTGTCACATTAAAAACTTTCTTCTTCGAGAATCCTTGTTGTCTCAATAATTGGATTTTTGGGATCTTTGTGTGACAAGCAGCTGGACCTAGACCAAAACCCCCTTGCGGTTTTGACAACAAGAGCCTACACAGAATGAACTTACTGACATCACAGCCCTAATTTCCACTTCATGTTTCGTACTAACTCTCCCTGAACTTGCACGTGCAACTCATGAAGAGGCATGAAGAGACAACTGCGCATGCCCAAGAGACTTTCCAAACTTCCCCTTTCCTTCCACCAATCACCTGCTAATCCTAGACTCCATCCCCTAATCCATTCCCAATAAATGTACTGTCTTAAGGCTGACAGAGGAGACAGGTTTGAGCGAGCCTCCTGTCACTCTGCTCAACTGCCTTGCAATAAACCTTTCTCTCTGCAAAAGACCGATGCTTCGGTATTTGGCTTTCTGTTGCACACAGGCAAACGAACTCTGTTCTGTTCAGTAACAAAAATGACCAGCAGGTCATGTTAATGGACAAACAATGGCTGTTTCTCTACCTTTCTTAAGGCTTTGCGCACTTATCAAATTATGTTATTATCAGTTTTTTGGGAAAAGTTTTTCTATGTCTCTCTCTCACCATTGTCAGATAAAAAGTGAGCTCTTCAGGGGCACAATAGAGACACGATTTATTTTACTTTCTCAAGCCAGCATGATACATATAATAGGTGCTTGAGAGATGCTTAATAAATAAATTAAAGAGCTTACAATAACATCGATGAGAACCCAACCATCTGGGGTAGGAAGAGAAAGGGTATCAAAGAGAAAAAGGGAAAAGGACTGAGTTCAGAATGGTCTGGGTTCAGCAAAACAAGAGATTTCTCCAGCAATTTAAGGAGGGCAAGCTCAACTTAGACACAGAAAGAATAAAAGTATTTTGTTTCCAGATCCTCTTCTCTGAGATCTCAAGAGAGACATCAAGGAGACATGAACTCCCAAGAATCTCCTAATCTAGTTTCTATGTTGTTTTGTACTTGTAAATATGTTTATATACTGTAGAAATTTCTGTTGCTTTTAACCAACTAACATCAGAACAAGCTTCCATTCAGAGAATTCAAGCAAAATTGAGGGAGGAAGAGGTATGGAGAGAAAAGGCAAGGTAGAAAGGGACTGTATCTACTATGGGAGGCTGAAAGCCCCAAGCCTCAAGATGGCGGCAGGGAAGGCTGCACCACTGCAGCAGGAGGAAGAGTATTTCTCAGCTCTGTAAGCCAGCCAGCTCTCTGTGTCCCTTTAAGGCATTAAAACTAAATATGTTCCAATGAGGGAGTGGTGTCTAGTCATTAGAAAAAAGGACTCGGAGCCAGACTTTTGACTTTTTCATTCTTGGCTTTGCCATACGATCTCACTGTAGCCTTGGCAAACTTTTTCTCTCAACATCTAAGGCCTCTCTTGACACATCTGTGAAATGTATATGAGTGCTGGAGCATGTGACGGGTGGATGACATCAAACTACAGGCAGGAACCGCAGTTCCAGTGGAGAAATGGTCAAGGCATTAATGAGCACCATATTCCGATGAAGAGCCCAGGCTCCATCCCATCAAGGGGTGAGTGTTTAAAAACCGCAGAAGAGGCAATTAGGAGCTAAGAAGTATATACATTGTGCTAAAAAATAAAACAAAACAGCACTATGCAAACCTGTGCAGTAAGAGCTTTAGGCAAGATACAAAACCAGGTTATATACAAATATGAAATCTATACAGGACGCATAAAAACATCAGCATTTAAGATTCCTAGATGTCCACCTATAGCTGTCATGTTTATGTCTTTTGGAGTTATCTAAAATTTTAAGTTTTAGAGTTAGGCCCTGAAAGATCATGAAATCTAGTCTTTTTGCCAAAACAGGAGTCTTCCCCCACACCTTCATGCAGGTGGTCACTCAACCTGTGTGGACATTCCCAGTGACAGAGAGCTCACCATCTCCCAAGGAAACCGCATCATTTATAAATACTCTAGCAATTAGAAAATGGTCCCTTACACTGAGTCTCATGCAGTTTTACCTCTTCTTTCTATGCAATACAGTCAGGTAATAAAGGAAAAAAGGAAATTGCTCTGTAAGAACAGGATGTTCAATTGTCACAGTTTGCCTGAGACTGAGGGGTTTTTTGGGATGCAGGACTTTTCAGCACTAAACCCAGGAGAGTCCCAGGCAAACTGGGAAAGTTCATCACCTTAATTAAGAAATATTAGAAATGGACTTACCACGACATGCAAAAGGATATTACTTTCCCATCAGACAACTATCTTCCTGGCAATATGTTCTTTTGGGAAACATTATCGATTGAATCAAAGGTTTGGAGAAAATTGTAGGGCTCTCTCTTAACATGATTGGCTCTTCCAGGATTACATTTCTTTAGATAAGTATTTTTATTTGACTTATTTGGGGTACAACTGCTTTGCGTCCCAGGAGAAATACAGAAAAGGGTTTCCTGAGTTAACCAATGATGATCACATGGGAATACTATGTCCTACAGACAATGATGTGTCCCTCACACAAAGCACTGGTAACCCAAATTTAGTGATAAAATAGTCAGTCTGGAGAAATTAAATAAGAAGAAATAGATAAGAAGACCCTGGTCTGTATTTGAAATGGCATTCTCAAGTCAGAAAATTCCAGGTGAGCAATTTAATCTTCAAAAAGTATTAAATCTTCCTACAACATGGAACAGACATAGCATTCATAACATTCATTAAAGTGCCTCCTGCTCTCTGAGGGAATTCTAACCCTATTAGACTTGATCACTGAGATCTTTTTTTAATTGAAAGATAAAATTATATGTATTTATTGCATATAACATGATATTTTAAAGTATACATATATTGTGGAATGATTAAATTTACCTATTTAACATATGCATTACCTCACAGAGTTATGATTTTTGTGATGAGAACACTTTACATCTTAGCATTTGTCAGGAATACAATATATTGCTATTAACTATAGTCATCCTGTTAGATAATAGATCTCTTGAACTTATTCTTCCTATCTAACTGAAATTTTGTATCCTTTGCCCAACATCTCCCTCCCTCCTCCAACCACCCCATCCCCTGGTAACCACCATTCTACTTTCTGCTTCTATGAGATCAACTTTTTTTAGATTCCACATATGAGTGAGATCATATGGTATATTCCTTTCTGTGCCTGGTTGATTTCACTTAATACAATGTCCTCCAGGTTCATCCATGTTGTTGCAAATGACATCGCTCAGTGAGATTTGTTCTGTACAAGTCATGGAGCTCCAGGGGTGGATCCTGAGAATTACAGAGACAAGTTCCTGGTGCCCACATCCAGGGAGCAGATGTTGAGAATAGAGAGACTCCATTAGGTCATGAAATATGAAATGTCTGATTTTGAATCAAAAGTGTAGTTTATTATATCTCAAACAAAAATCAGTACAATTAGTCAAATTATGTGTCTAAACTATCGACACAGTTTTGCCATCTTAACAGTAGCTTCTTTATGCCAGAAGCAAAGAAACCTGGAGAGTGGATGGTGATGAAATCTCAAAAGGCGTTTTCCACAGCTTATTGAGAATCGAGTATTTTTCCTTGCAAGAAGTGGTCCAAAGCCTGGAAGAAGTGGTAGGCAGTTGGTGCAAGGTCTGGTGAATATGGTGATGACAGAGAGTTTCCAAGTCCAGCTGTTGTAGTGTGAGCTGCGTTGTTTATGCAACATGTGGTCGAGGGTTGTCTTGCAAGAGGACTGGCCTGTCTCTATTGACCAATCTTGGCTGCTTAATCACACGCACCCTCATCATTTCATCCAGCTGGTGGTCGTGGACATTGGCTCTAATGAATTAACCAGATTTCATGAAGCTGTAGTGGGTAATACCAGTGCTGGACCACCAAACAGACACCATTACTTTTTTTAAAGACTATTCGGTTTTGGACTGTGTTTTGGCATTTCAGCTTTATCCAACCATTGTGCCAATTGCTTGTAATTGTCAAAAAGAATCCATTTTTCATCACATATAACAATACAGCGTAGAAATAGTTTACCTTTATGTCATTTCAGCAAAGGAAGACAAGCTTTGAGATGATTTCTCTTCTGATGCTGGTTTAATTCATGCAGGATCCAGTTACTTTACCTTGTTGATTTGTTTCAAATGGTCCAATATTGTTGGAATAGTAATGTCAAATTTTGCTGCTAATTCACACGCTGGTTGAGATGGATTTGTTTCTACTACAGCTTTCAGCTCATCATCATCCACCTTGGCTTCAGGTTGCCCACATGGCTCATTAAGATTAAAGATTAAATCAAGATTAAAATCACCACAATGGAACTTCTCAAACCATTGACATATTGGGTGTTCATTAGCCACATCCTTCCCAAACACTTCATTGATATTTCGAGCTGTCTGCACTGCATTGGTTCTACGATGGAACTCATATTTGAAAATAACATGTAATTTTGACTTATTCATAGTTTCACAAAAATTGCTGTAAAAAAACTTTGAAAGATAATTACAAGCCAAAATGTGCATTTGAAAGACTGAGGATGTACCTTCACAATAAAAATAAAACAAGAAGTGTCCAAGTGAAATGTCAGAGATATCAACTGTCAAACTTAGTACTTAAGGAAATCAGACATTTCATACTTAATAACCTAATATAAGAATGTGTTGTTAAGGAATGAGAGCAATATTTAAAGAAGGGGGAATATATGAAAACAGCGGACTTCATGTATGGGGACCTTTAGCTCTACAAGAGTAGAAGTCATGTCATCAAATTATACATACCGTTTAGCAATTCATTAAATAGTTATAGAATCAAGGTTCCAGAGTGAACAATATCTATTTTTCCCCAAGGGCGGGAGGAATCTCAGCTCCTGGTTTTTTGCCTAAAAAAATTAACGGGAAAGAGAAGATAAAAGTGCATACGGATTCATGCGCAAAGATGCCCTGAGGCCGTCTCTAACTCACCAGCAGCTTTAGCTTCTAGAAAGCAAACACTTCCTCTAAGCCATCAGGGTGCAGCTTCTCCCTTAACACTCATTTTCGTTACAGGGTAAGACTAAGAAAGCCACACAGTACGGATTTCTTTTTTAATCCTAAATTTTATCTGCAAATATAAATTGGCCATCTAGCAGCAACTGGCTTGCACGGACTCCATTTGGAATAAAGATGAAGTTCAAAAGGTTAATCAAGTTATTAACATTTTAAAAGAAGGGAAATTTTCTTTCCCAGATGGCTTAACAGGTGACTCCTATAAATTACACAGTACATTACAGCGGGCATCCGCTAGCCCAGTTATAGTAGAGAGTCTGTCAACATTTCCATTATAAAGCCCTATTTTCAGAGTTTATAACTCAGCTGTAAAACTCTGCTCCAAGCTGGGCCTTTGCTTTCTAGTCGAATTCTCAACTCAGCGGCAAACTCTTTTTTCTTTCTTCTCTTTCTCTTCCTCTCCCTTCCCCTACACCTCTTCCTCTTCATCCTTGTCCTCTGTCTTCCCCTGGTGAAAATTATTTTTTTTTAAATGTTGCTCTCATTTCCCTAAGTTAAAGGATGATTTCCACGCAGAGAATTCTTTCAGCTACTTACATTCAAGCACATTTTTTAATTCTCAGGTATTGAGATTTTTTTCAGAAATTTAGGAATCAAGATGTTTCTAATTAGGCCTGTGTTATAGTCTTTCAGATCATAATGAAGATATGTAGGCCACTAGCATTTGAAGGTGGATGTGGGAGGTTTCAGGAGAGGGGATTTAGCAAAGAAAAATATTTCACCTTGCTTCTAGAATTCTAAATGTCTATGTCTAAGCCCATCCCCTAAAAGCGGCAATGGCAAATATCCCATTATTTTAGCAATGTGTGTGGGGGGCCTTGCAGAACATAGCACCAGCACAGTAATTTCCACATGGGTGTGTGCGTGTGCGTGTGCATGTGTGTGTTTTCCCAGAATGCTGGGGTTCTAACGATCTCCTCGAGAGAGTCCTCGTGGTTCCTGCACTGACCCTGCAGAGCCAAGTGCAGGGCAGGGGAGGAGACGACCCTGCTCCTTCAGAGGACCAGGAAGCACACAGCCCTGCCCTCATCCTGTCTACGGCGCTGTCGTGAATTGCTGTATCTTTCTGGGTGTCTCTTC